>NNCB01000408.1:0-18211 GCA_002317545.1 Scenedesmus quadricauda | reverse complement strand
GGTGGGCGTCGATGTTGCAGCTGCAGTAAACGCCCTGCGCTGGCAGGGCAGGAATCATGAAGATCGTGGATTCAACCGGTCATGCGACCGGCTCTCCACCGCCAAGGGCGCCGGCGCTGCCTCTATCTTTCTGGCGACCCCTTCCGTTCGCCACTCAATACGAAGGTATCGGACCTCAAATCCCGGTTGCATCAACGCGCCCAGAAGTTGGCGATCCGGTGCGCTTGCCACCGCCAGACCGCTGCCTACCACGGCCGCTGCTGCCGTCGATGATGCTGTCCTGCCGCTGCTCCCGCTGCGGCCAATCGGGAGGCCGCGGCCCGTCCCCCTTGTCTGCCGCCCCTATTGATGTCTCCGCGCATGCTGCTGTGACACGCGCGACCACGCACGCCTCCAAGCAGTCGAGCGTGTGCAGCAGCGCCGCCGCCTGCGCGGGCGCCAGCTCGAGCGCGCTGCGCGCGACCAGCAGGTGGTCAAGCACCGCCGCCTGCGCTCGAGCCAGCACCAGCACCGAACGCAGGGCGCAGCCCTCGGCCGCTGCGCTGGCCGCAGAGGCAGCGGGGCCGGCCCCTGCACTGCTGCTGCCGCTCCCCTCCGGCCCATGGCCCTCGTCGCCGCCGTTTGTGGCACCGCACGCCGCCGCCACCGCCGCGGCGCCGCCCCCCACGTTCCCGCGCTGCCCGTCGCCGCGATCGCATCGGGAAGGGCGTCGCCAGCCGCCGCGCCTCGATGCGCGTGCCGCGGGATCTCGGGCGCCGCGGCGGCGGCGGCCAGGGCGCCTTGGTGATCCCCGTGCTCTCCCGCCATGGCGGCCGCGCCGCGCCACAGGGCGTGCCCCAGGTGCCAGCGGGAGCCTTCCTCCTCCGCAGATCGGTGTGCAGGTCGCAGCCCTGAACATTTCTAGGGCCGGCGGCGCAGCAGAGCATGCGGCGAGCGCATGCCGGGCGGCCATGAAGCCGACATTGTGACGGGCATCGCATGCGATCGCTGGCGGCCGTGCCCCGCGCCTCGACCCAGAGCCGATGAACGCCTTTCCCAGCTGCGTGTGCAGGGCGGCGGCGTGCTCAGGTGTGTCGGGGGGCGGGGGCTGCCTGTGCGGGCGCACGTGTGGTTGAGAGAGTGCGGAGTTCGTTGTCAGTGCAGGCATCTTCGTGACGGTCGTGCAAGGAGGCCGCCTGCTGATGGGCGTGCCTTCCCGTGACGGTGTGACACCCATCAGTTCTTCATCGATGTCGCAAACCTGCTGCGCGCGAACCTTGGCACAAGGCGTAAGCAAGGTGCACGGCGTGGTCAGGATGATCCCGAGCGGCGCCCATTCGCCAACCGCCTTCAAACCGGCAAAATGAATTACCGCCGTGACACCATGGCCGTTATTGCGCTGCCGCGACGCCGCCGCCGAATTGCGGCACCACGCCGCCGAGGCCGGTCGCCTCGAGCCGATCGATCACGCTAGCATCGCTGTTGGCCAGATTGTCGAAACAGATGATCGGCTGCCCTGCGGACAGCAGCTGCGGCACATGGCTGCCGATGCGCCGCCGCCGGCCGCAGCGCGGCATGCCGTGCTGGCCCGCGGCGAGGCGCCCCAGCAGGCGAGCTCACTCAACAAGTTCGATACTTCAGTGCGACGCCGGGTCGCATCATCGACCTCCACTGGGTGGTCTGGATAATGCCGCTGCTAAGGGAGTGACAGATGGCCAGGCAGCGCCACGCACGTGCGACGGGTAGCGCTCCCCGTCGACGCGGCCATACCCCAGCTGGGAGCGCCAGCACCGCTCCAACTCCTCGGCGCCAGGCGCGTGTAGCAGGTGGAAGTGGCCAACGAAGAGGCGCCGCAAGAGCGCCTCGTCCCAGGACATGGCAGGCTGCCGCTGCTGGTGGTGCTGCTGCTGGTGGTGCTGCTGCTGGTGCTGCTACTGCTGCTGGTGCTGCTGCTGCCGCTGCTGCTGCTGCTGCTGCTGCTGCTTGTGCGGCTGATGATGCTGCTGGTTGTGCTTCCGCTTCTGCAGCTGCTGCTGCTGCTGCTGCTGCTGCTGCTGCAGCTGCTGCTGCTGCTGCTGTTGCTGCTGCTGCCGCAGCGGCGGCAGCGGCAGCGGTGGTTGCCAGAGCAGCTGCTCGCGTGGTGGCCAGGGAAGCTCGTTCCTAACGTCAGACACTGCCCAGACAGAATTTATAGGACAGGACTACCTTGAGGTGGTAGCGGCTTAGGTCGGGGGGTTCGAGTCCCCCCTTGGGCAGCCAGAAACGGCAGAGCAGACGTGCAGGCCGGGAGCGCCACCGCCACGGCCGCTTCGCATTGGCGCTACCAATGGAGGCAACAAGGGGCATCTAGAATTTTCGCAGTGATTAGGGTATCATAGCAGTGTGTCAAAAGCGATATGAGTTCTCAAGGAGGATACATGCTAGATCACTGATCATCGATGCCGGGGCCATATTGCTTACTTCGGGACCGCGTGGAATGCTGCCAAAATTTTGTACAGCGCATTCATGTTTCAATTGCCTGGGTGTTGCACACCCCTACAGCAAGTCGTCGACGTTATTAGGGCCGTACCATCTTAAGAAAATAGTTGACTTAAGACTCAGAAGTGGCATTTACCCGGTTTAAGTCTTCTACATAGCCAATCGTGAGCCAGGGCAGGCTGGGCCCCTGCATGTTATCAGCAGCTGAGCCAACGCGGTCCACGAAATGCCGTTCCAGTCATGTAGCTCCCGCTTCAGCCGCCACGTGACGCAGACGCGTCGCGGGCAAAATAGAACATCCACGCCGCGAACATCGCCAGCGCCGCCCACAGCCCCTGCCGGAAGAAGTGGCCCGGCACAGGCACGCACCACAACAACCCGATCACGCTCCACAGGATCAACGGCACCGCGAACACGTGGATCCACTGGTTCGCATCATTGCGATGGTCCGCGGAATAGCTGGCGAACCAGCGGTCGATGGGACGTGCTTCGAAATCGTGCGGAGGCGGCACGCTCCTCCTGAGAGCAGGCGCTGAGTGGGTGATCAGCAGCACCGCCTTGTCGGGGCGCCGCATGATTGTATTGATCCCGTCGCCGAGACGCGGCAGCGCGTCGACTTGTCCAGCCCTGCAGTCCCGTTTCTCAGGACGCGACGAGCACAATATGGGATCCATGAGATAGCACCTCGGCATTCAGCAGCGGGAGGCTGCGTCGACCGCGGTGTCAGGCTGAATGGAGGGTTGGTGCGGTATGAGCAGGTACAGCAGCAGCCGCCTGCCCAGCAGGAAAAGCTGCCCCATGACACGACCGCGATGATCGGCTTGCCGAAATCGCTGTCCTTCATCCCCGTCGCACGCCAAAGGCCGCGCGCGCCCGCCATATTGCGGCCATGGGTGGTGGTGCGCGAACGATATGAAGGCATTTCCTGCGGTCCTGAAATAATTTCATCACAAACAAGCGAAGAGACGCGCCTCTACACGCCTATTTGACCAGATTCAATGCAAGCTTGCTGCACATGCGGCGCCCGCACAACCGCTGCCAGCGCAGCCGCGCACATACGTCGGCCCCGCCACTGCCGGCTCGGCTAGCTACGCTGGCAGGGGGCAGTGCGCAGAGCGCAGATGGACACCATGCTGGCTCTTCGCGCATGGCTGCAACGCATGGCTGGTGGCTCGCCAGCAGCATCCCCGGTCCATGCGTGCTCCGAGTCCCCTGATTCGCAACGGCTCATCCGGCCAGCATCGCCCGCCCGGGCACCGCTCCCATGCATGCCGACCTGCGTGAGGTGGACCGCTGTCTCGATAAGCTCACCGAGCTTCAGCAGGTCCGGAACAAGTTGTTGTCGCTGGAAGTGCTCGCCTCGGCCATGTCGAGGTGCGGCCCCTCAGCGCAGCATGAAGTCTTCGTCTGTGTACCGGACAGGGCCTCCCAAGGAAATGTTCCGGGAGGTGGTTAATAAAGACCCGATGAAGACCAAGCAATTGGAAAAAGGTGTGGCACAGCTGACCGATGAGGGCGTGGCGCAGCTGTTTACCCAGCATGGGGGTAATCGTAAGATTATCGGTTGTGTGGGTGAGCTGCAGTTCGAGGTGCATCGGTGCAGAGAATACCGGCGCTTTCGACAGCATGTGCCCGGACCTGCCGCGAAATATTCGTTCGCCCCACTGGCGCGCTTGGGCTCGACTGGTTACATGGGCCGCCACCAAACGAATCGCGTGCGCGGCTCCGGAAATGCGGGGCAGGCGCCGCCCGCACCAGAAAGTGGCACCCATGGAAATCATCACCGGCCTGACCTTCGACGATGTTCTGCTGGTGCCCGGCGCGTCGCCCGCCAACGGCCCACCCACCATCGCGTACTTCCCCAGGGCCTCCAGCAACTTGCCCTCCGCGAAAAGCGCGTTGCCCTCCAGCCGCCGCCGCTCCGCTGCCTCCAGCCGCTCCTCAAACAGCATGCCGCGCCTGTCCGCGCCTGGACGCGTCACCGAGGCGAGGCGCTGATCGGCTTCGCGGGCCAGCGCGTGATCGAAAACACGATCCGCGAAAAACTGCCCGAGGGCTTCCAGCGCGCCGAATATCTGCTCGACCACGGGATGATCGACATGGTGGTGCATCGCAAGGAGTTGCCGGAGACGCTGGGGCGACTGATCGGCTATCCAGGCGCCGGAGAAGCAGGGCTGCCTTAGCATGTACACGGGTGCGAAGGCGCTGCTGTGCTGAGTGCAGCCACAACGATGCAGGGCGAATATGAGAGCGTGCGTCCATGCGAACACCGCTACAAGTGATCGAACCGCGAGCCTCTCTACTCGGCGGCGGTTACAAGCAATTGCACAAACCCCAGGTGATGGAGGCCTGCCAATGAGCGAGTTCGAAGGAAAGGTGGCAATCGTCACGGGTGGCGCGGCCAGCATTGGTCTCGATATCACCAAGGTGAGGCTTGGTGCCTGGGACAAGCGCGGTTGCATTTTTTCGTTTGGAGGCAACATGCGGGTACCGCCACGTAGTACGAGCACTCCTCCGAATCCGTCTCGCCTGCTTGCCGTAGCCGTACTCAGGATCGGTGATGTACACGGCGGCGCGCTCGCCCCTGCGCATCTCAGCCAGCGCCAGCTGCAGGCCGACTTCCCGGAGGCTCGAGTCTGCAGCAGGCACACGTCGCACGTTTCTGAGTGTGGCATTGTGTGTTTCGGGGTCTTGAGTGGACCCTACGCGCCATACATGGCAGGCCGCCGCGACCTCTAAAACTACTATTGCCTGGGATGGCGCGACCTTCCTGCCGCGCAAGGCCGTGACATTGTTCGACGCCGAAGTGACATATTCGGGCATCCAGGATGTCGAACTGAGCGTGGGCGCACGCAACATCTTCAACGCTGGCGGCAAGGTAACCAGCGACATGGACTGGTCGAATTCTATACCGAACTCGAAAATAGCGTGAAAGTTTGACCATGCCCGATCAGGAACAACTCGACCAGCAGATCATCGAACAGATCGCGGCCGAACTCAGAGTCGCGGCAGAAACGCGGACTCCGGTGCGCCCTCTCCGCGATCGGTTTCCGATGGCGGGGTGGCGGCCGCCTACGCGATCCAGGAGCAATCAAGATGCGCGGAACCTCGGACGTCGCGCGGCTCTGGTCCAAGGTCAGCTTACCCGCGCCTCGCGTACAGGCTGGGCTTCTCGCCCGACGGTGCAGCTAACACCTTCTTCGAAACACCGCCGTCTGGCCTGAACTCTCTAAGCCTCCCTTTTTCGATCCCGCGCGATGCGGGGCCGCCCAATGTCAAATTGTGGTAAGGGGAGGGGAAACGACCAGACATGGCAAAGGGCACCGGGCCGGTATGGCCATGTGCCCTTGAGTATCCCACCTGCCAGCTGTGCTGGTCATCGTCCTCTCCCGCTGGCGTCGGGGAACCTTTTTCTACAGGATGTCTTCGATCACGCATGAGCCTTCTCTTCCGGAAAGTACTATTGCTCCCTTGTGCCAGGATTAGTTTATCAGCTTGCAACGACTTGGACGCTTTGTATGACTTCAAAGCTTCTATGAGTAATTCGAAAACACAGGGAGCAACGGGTTCATTCGTTAAGTAGTGTTCCAATCCCTCACTGCTGTCGTAGTGACGACAGGCTGGGCTGACGTCCGTAAGAGTCCATAGGGGCATGAGCTCCACGTAAGTTCCGTTGACCGTTCTGTGCCCCAGATCTCAGGATCCTCACAGGTTGGTGAGCAAAACATCTTCGTGTACCAGCAGAATGGTGTCTTCGGCGTGCGCTTCAGTCAACAGGTGGCGTCTCCTGCCATTTAGTATTTCTGGAGTCCATCCTGACGGCTTCGACAGCGGACGTCTTCACCAATCCATGCTTGTATCTTCCACCACCTGGTTGCTTAGGCGCAGGCGACCATCATACATCGTCATCAGGATACCTTCGATCTGTAAGTCGGTATTCAACCTGGCCTGTACGATTTTGATGGTGTTCAACAATTTGCCCAAACCTTCCAGGGCGAAAAATTCGCATTGTACGGGAATAATTACTGCATGGCCGCGGAGAGCGCATTGACGGTAATTAAGCCCAGACCCTGTGAACTTCGCTGTCCAGGCTGTGCCGTTGATGCACGTTGGGGCATCGGTGCTGCAGACGGCGCCGCATTCAGACGCTATTGACACTCCCAATCCGTCAGTGAACACCGTCCCAGGAGTGGGGGACACACTGAGGGCCATCGATTATTCGCCGGGGGGTTCAACAACCGCCGTTGCGAAGCCACATCAGCAGTATGACCAGCCACATCGCACCTTTCCCGTCCTCCAGTGGACAAAACTCGTTGCGGCATCGGACCTGAAGCAAACCAATATGATCCGCTTTGCCGACCTGTCCGTCCATCGACCTCTCCACGTATGACATCCGGTAAAATGGTGCCAGCCGTAACTTGGTTTTATGTTTTTACTAGCTTGTTCAAACCTGTTGCTGTTGTTTCAAATGTTCCGACAACTCAGAGGGAATGGGGCGTGGAGCATCTTTGCCCGCTTCTGCGCTACGCTTATTGTCTTCTTCCTGCTCCTGTATGGCTTTTTCGGCTTCCAGCATCCGGGTTAAAATCTCTTTATTCCGGCGGATCAGCTCACTTGGATCTTTCCGGTATACACGCGGTTCCACGCTTGAGTTGCATTTCGCACTGACCGCTGCAGATCCACGATCACTGTCGCGGTCGACGTGCGTGTGTCTTCGTTGTCTCACTAACTACGCGGGGCCACCCTTGTGTCAACGGCAGTCCACGCTTGCCTGCTCCATATCACTGCAGAGACTGCTGCGGAATCGGATACCTTTCAACACGAGCATGCACTGGCCCCGAGATTTCTCCAGGCGTATGCGTTATGTGGTTTAGCTCCATAGATTGTGTAATATCTGCAAATCCATTTTCAAGATCCTCTAACAGCGCACCAGCGGTGGTGGCAGTATTGGAAGCGGTCGCGGTGCCGCAGCCAACCATGGCGTCGGAGGACGCGCTGATGCGGCGCCTCTATTTGGCCAGCTCAGCCGCGCGCATTATGCCCGAGGACCCCTTTGAATTCAGTGGCGGAGGTACCTGGAAGGCTGCCGCATGGGCGGCGAGCGGGTGGCGTCGCAGCATGGCGGCAGCTGCCTGTCTGTCTTGGATGAGGCGGAGCGCCGCGTCTACCCCTACGCCCCGAAGACCCCGACGAGGGCACGCGGCGCCGCATGGCCATCCGCCACGCGCTCGAGACGACCCGCTTGCTGCGCCGCCTCGCCGCGGGCCCGCATGGCTTTGCCGCGCTGCGGCCGGGCGGCGGCGCTGCGGCGCCGGAGCTGCAGCAGCTGCTGGCGTTCACGCTGCAGCCGGCGCTGGACCGCTACACCGACGAGTTTGCGCCTCAAACTCAAAGGCTGGGGCAAGCGGCGCGCCTCCGAGATCAGGTCCCCCATCTGGCGAACGCCTGTCGCCGCAGCTGCTGACGTGCCTCCTGGCCGACGTGGCGACCGGCCTGCTTTGCCCAGGGTGCGGTGCGCGCGCACCGCCTGAGAACCCGGCAGTGGGGCGGACATTTGCATGCGTGTGGGCGTGGACGCTGTCCTGTGGTGTCGTGGCAGCCATCAGCTTGTGACGCTGCATCTCGCGGCCGGCGCCGGCGGTCCCCACACGCCCACCCCTCCCCGTGCCATACGCCCCATACCTCCGCATGCTGTAAGCCCCTCCACACTGCCGCACCCTCCTGGCGCACCGCCCCCTCCTAGCGCCAGGCAGCCGCCCCCGAACCCGAATCGGCGATGCTGTCGGACAACCGCTTTGGCCTCGAAACCGAGTTGCGGCCCCAACGCGATGGCTGAGGAGGCCGGCTCCACCTCGCGGCAGCGATTGAAGGCGTCCGGCCGCGAGGTTCGGGACTTACCAGGCGCTGCGCCGCTGTGGCCAAGCTGCTGATCGCGCCGCCATCTCAGCTGGTGCTTCGCGATCTGACGGACGCGGTCCTCGGATCGGCCGAGCAGGAGGGCGCGTCGGTGGCACCGGCGGGCATGCTGGTCAAGAGCGTGTGGAGCAGCGGCGGCGCGACCTCGCGATTGCGGAGGCGACGGCGGCGCCTGATTTGTTGCGGCGGCGGAACGGGAGGCACGGATGCTGGCAGCAGCGTGGCGCCAGGCAGCAGGGGGCGACAGGATGCCAGCACCGGCGGCGCTGGCGTGCAGTGCGCGATTTCGTCGGTGCTGGTGCTAGCGCGGGCGCAGGCCGCAGTACTCGCTCACCTGCTGCGCGCGCAGGACTTGCCCGGCGCTGCTGAGCTGGCGCCCGCGCAGGCGGCCGCGCTGCTGCACGCGCTCGACTGCCTGGATGCCTGCGTGGTGTGCCTGGTGCGGTCGGCGGCGAGGACGCCAGCAGCCCGGCAAGCGCGGATGCACAGCGAGAAATCGGCATGCTCGCCTGACGCAGGGCCGCCGCAAGGCGTGAACGATCGGCTGCTGGCGTGCAGGCAGCGCTGGGCGAGACGCAGCACGGCATCGCAGATGAAGTGCGGCTGTCGGCAATCCTGGTGTTCAGCCGGGCAAATGAAACTTCTGCCACTTGCCGTGCGTCTATTGGGCTGTCGGCGCCGTAGCTTGCGCGCCGGGGCACCGTTGTCGGGCTGGGTTGTGGTTCACATTGCCATCCATATCACAGGCCTCGTCCGCCCGCACGGTGCGGCATGGGCAGCAGCCGATGCAGCAACACATCAACAGCATTCCACTCCACGGATCCCACGCTCCAACCGTACCCGTCGTCGTTTCCTCCCCAACCTCGTCAACGTCACCCTGCTGTCCGACGCTCTGAACCGCCCGGTCAAGCTGCGCATCTCTGCTGCTGCCCTGCGCTCGGTCGAGCATCGCGGTGGCCTCGATGCATTCCTGATCAAGCAGGACGATGCCGATCTGAGCCCCCTGGCTCTGGGCGTCGCCGCGGTGCGCGCAGGCCCTCGGGCGCGGCCCTGACGAGGTCGTCCCTGACCCTTACTTTGACCGGTTAGGACCGCGGACAGAGCCCAAACACATAGAGAGGATCCACGAGCTGCAGCGGCGCGTGTTTGCCCACAGCGCCCGCCGCGTCCTGGCTGCTGGCAGGGGCGCCGGCTCGGACGGCGGGGCGAAGGGCAGCGGTGATAGACGAGGACGCGCCTGACGCGCGTCGCGGAAGCGCCGGTCCAGTCGCTGTCCATGACATAGGCGAACCATTGGTCGACGCGCACATGCGTCTGGCAACCACAGCGCGCATGAGCGAGACGCCGACGCCGACCCGGTGCGGTCGACGGCGGGGATGATGCCGGCAGCAGCAGCGACGAAGACGCGGCAGCGCCAATGGCGGCAATGGCATCGGAAGCCAAAGCGACAGAAGACGCGGCAATGGCAGCCAAGGCGGCAGCGAGGCGAAAGGACGATTGCGCCGGCGACGGCGGCAACTGCAACGGCGGCACGCACGACGCCCGCAGCGCCGCAGGCGGCAAGGGCACGCCCTGCCCGGCGCATGAGCTGAGCCAACACTTGCCGCTCGCGTGCCGTGGACTCGTGGACTGGCGGCGCACGTACGGCAAAGCGCAGACCGTACACGCCGCGCTCGCGTTCCGCCGGGAGCGCGCCTCGCGCAAGCGCGACCCCGCGCCCGGCGCCAGGCACGTCCGCGCCGAGGCCCTGCCGACGAAGCGGCGGCTGGACCAGCTGCTAGCGCAGCGCGGCGACTGGGAGCGCATGGCGCGCCTGCAGCCGCAGGTCAGCGCCGTCCTCGCCGCGCCCGACCCGCGACTGCCATTGGAATCGGCCGCGGCAGGTGCCGGAGCGGGGTGGCACGGACCGACTACGCCGCATTGAAGGAAGCCGGCGTCGCGATGATCGGCTATGGCGCGTTTCTGACGGCGGACGCGCACGCCAAACCGCATAATGATCGGCCGTAAAAGCTTCGTGGCTGCGGGATATCTTCAAGGTCTTTTGAATGCCGCCGACGTCGAGAAGGACTCCTTCTGACGTCCAGGTTTGCCTGCGCTTGCCGGCCGTCGCCCTTCCGCACCCTTCAGGTGGCACCCGTTCGCTGGGGCCGCCTGGGCCGCCTCGCGCCACGTGGCGCGACCTGCTGGCGATCGCAGGCGGCGCATGGCCCAAGCAGCGACAGGGCGCAGTCGGCGGCGGTCGTCTCGTGCGAGGGCCAGCCTGCGGGTTCGATCCACAAGGTCGGCGCCGGGGTGCAGGGCGCGCCGAGCTGCAACGGCTGGACCTTTTGGCATGTCGACAATGGCAAGGAATTGCGCGTGATCGATGCGGTGCGGCAGGACTGGTTGCTGGCCAACGAAGCGTAGAGAAATCAACAGACTTTGGTAAAAGCCCTGTGCTCCCCGAGGCGGTGTCGAGTGTTTGCGGACCAAGGTTGGGGTTGCGCGACGCGTGCAGATCCGCTGCCCGCCTAGTCGGCTCGTCTTCTCCTGACAAGCACCTGCCGCTCTCCTTGAGCCTGCTCTCCCGAACGCGGCTGGCCTGACGCTCGACACCCCCGACGGCGAGGAGCGCATCCCGTGCGACGTCATCGTCGCGCGGCTGGGGTCGGTGGCGCCGCGCGCGTTCGTCGAATCGATGGGGATCGAGTTCACCGGCCCCGACCGCGAGGCTTTCCCCAAGCTGTCGCCGACCTTTGAATCGACGGTGCCCGGCATTTCGCGATCGGGCGCTCGCGGGTATCCGCATCAAGCAGCCGCCCAGAACCTCAGGGCGACTGTCTGGTTCAAGGGCAACGGCGACGAGGGGGAGGGCGGCATGCCCATGTGGCCCGTGTGGTTCCACCTGCACATGCTGGGCGTGCTGGGGGACGAGGGCGGCCGCGACGGGCCCGGCGGCAACGAAGTACGGGCGGCGGTCTCAACTGACGTCCTTGTACGGAGCGCTTACGGCGCTGACTCGGCAAAATTCAGCGAGTTCGGCATATCTTATAAGCAATAACGGCACACCGTCGACGGAGCATGGCCGGCTGGTTGGCTTGTGCTACTCCGACCCTGATGCCAGGTAGGCGGGCCGAGACCATGCTAGTGTGCGGCGCCATCATGCTGCATCATTCGAGGCCCTGCCTGAATTTGCTAACGTCTCCAGCAGCACTGCTGGCTGTTCGCTTTGCACAAGTGCTCATGTTGCATGCATCTGCACAGTTTCCTGCATCTGGTGTCGTGTCCTGTGCACACCTGCTTTAGTCATTGTCATCAGGCACGCAAGCGCGGCCCCGCCACACAATCTGGCTGACACGCCAACCTGCCAGGCGGGCCCCATCAGCCAGGCTCACCAGGATCCCGCACCCCTTGCCCCGCCCCGCCCCGGCTGGCTGCAGCGGAGTTTGCGGTGCGCGCGGCCTCCTGCCGCGCGATTCCCGCAGCGCAGCGCCAGGTCTGGTACTTTTGGTGACGAGCAAACACCCGCCGCTTCGGACGCCGCCGCGTGGCAGCCGGCGCCCCGCACGCGCGCAACTGCGACAAGTGCGGACAGCCTGCCCGACCGGACGTCCCACTCCAAATGTGCCCAGGCTGCGGCGTAGCCCAGTTCTGCAGTCCCGCTTGCCTGGCCGCCGCAGAGCTGCGCGATATCGACACTGGGTTGATGGGGCATGCAACTGTCTGCGGAACGCTTGGGCGCTCCGTGCAAGCCGCTCAATTTCGCTTCGACAAGCTCCTGGACACCTGCCTGCACGCCAGTATGCGCGTCAGCAGCGGCGGCAGACTAGCAGTGCGGCTGCTTGCGAGGTCACCGCTGCTGGTGGATGAGCACGTTCGGGCAAGCACCGGGGAGCCGACCTTGCTGCGGCGGCAGGTGGTACAACAGCAACTGCAGCAGCAGCGTCGAGCAGCATGATCGCGCAGGACCGTTGCTGCTGCGCAGCAGCGCGGCGCAGCAGCCGCATCGCAGCTTTTTGAGCAGCAATTGAACGCGCGTGACAAGCAGGAAGAGGTCAAGACACAACCTTGCATCCTCGGCCGAGGGCCTTCGCAGCTGCAGCGTCCGGTGGCGCTGCCCAACGCGCCGATTGCCGTGGGCCTGCCGCAAGGGTGGGGCGAGCCGCCGCGGCCGGACATCGACGCCCTTGACCTGACGCTGTCAGCTTTACGGTCGTGAGCCTGCCCGCGCCATCGAGTGGCCCAAGGCATACCGCGTCACACTAGCAAAGGTGATCAGCTCTGCCTGACAGCGGCTCAGGGCCCACGCCGCCACAGACGGCGTGGAGAGCGCCGCAGCGCCTGGCGCAGCTGTATCAAGATGGACGCACTCGATTTCGCCGGGGATGCTTCTTGGTGATCCGTCGCGTCTGAGCGTGGCTGGCTGCGCACGTCGGCAGAAGTTGGTCCCTTTATTCCGAATAATCAGTTACCGGCCAGCATCGTGCATGTGCACCCCTGGCTGTATGCGCGCGTGCGCCAGCACGTTCCTGTAGATTGCGCACCCCAAAGCGTTCAGTAGCAATCGAGCCAAAAAAACCGTTGCTCAATTCTGTTTTTATCCTGAATCTTGGCCGTTTAAAGTAAGTAGTAAATAGTACTATGTTTCTCTACAGTAGGTATGTATGAGGTTTTTGTGTAACAGAATTGATCAGAAGCTCAATTGTACAGTGAGAAATACTGTTTCCATCAATGCTTAATACTATCTTTGAGGATACATTACTATAAATCTTAACGATGAAATTGCCACAGCATCCGCTAAGGATTATATCACATTCCAGTTATTTTATTTTTCGACAAACGACACCGGGGTTAAGCGTCGAAAAATAGAAGTTTTTTCATGCGCATTCTTATGCCAGTGGCTATGTAAGCAGCAGCAGTGCTTTCATGTTACGATCGCTCGTCGGACAAATCATAAGTTTCATCCGGAACTGTCGGTAACTTTGATACCACGATTGGTGGATTCCCGGATGAATACCAATATATGACAATGGTATCTTGCCTTATCGATATCGCTGGATATCAGTCAGAAGCTCACTATTCATAGGTTTCATTCAGATGCTGAAAATGACGACCCGTATTGCCCGAAAGGATTCGGGAAATTGTACAGGTTAAAGTCCAGCGCATCGTCTCCACCACTTCAAAGTCAATGGAGCCCTCCCGATATTGACACATCCCAGGCGCGGCACGGCTGAAATCGCTCTGTTGTCGCCGGCTGCGGTGACGAACCCCGAGCGCAGGCTGTGCCCACCGAAATCCCCCTCCAGACCCGCCAGGCGCGCCCGCCGCTGCACGTTTCCCCGCGGCGGCAGCGGCGAGAGGGCGCGGACCTGGCTGCTTCCGAGCCGACCCGCTGACCGGCGCATGCGCGCGCTTTCAGCTGATCCAAGCGTCAGCCCAGTCGACGCAGACGGCACTTCTTGAACGCTTGGCGGCGGTCAGGGTTGCCGGCCTGCCGCCGCCTGGGCGGCCGACCCCCGGCTCGCCGAGGCGATCTCCGCTGCCGCGGCAGGCACCGAGGGACAACGCATCCCTTGGCCACGACAGCCGTTCATCGACCTGGAACGGCGCTTGAGTCGACCTTGCCTGGGGTGCCATATTCCGAGGACCGGCCATGACGACGCAGGTGTCGGTGCGCCAGCTGCCGGGCGCCCGCGCACCGCTCGCGCGCGTCGGCGCATGAGTCGATGCGAGACGCCCTGGAGGCGGCAGCGGCGCTGGGCTTCGAGGCGCTGCGATTTGCGCTGCCGGAGCTGCGGCAGGTTGAGGGCCTGTCAGGGTCCGGTGCTTCGAGGTCTTGGGGCACCAGCGACCGGTGTTGAGAAAGCGGCCTCGGTCAGAGCCCCTTTCATGCATCCCTGCGGCCCGCATGCCTGCGACACGTTGGCATGCCCGGGCAGCGCGGGTCTCGGCCCCCACCAGCGCGCTCAATACTCTCGTGTCCGTTGTGCCCTCGCATGTGCTGCCGGGCCTGCCCCTGCAGCTGGATGACCTCGCCGCGCCCCGCCTCATCAGCATGTGGGCAGTGCAGGCGCGGATAACGAGCGGCGGCCCCAGCCAAGGGCTCGAGCGGCAGGCCCCCCGCCCGGCCCCGCTTCGCAGCGGCAGCGACCACTCGTCGAGGGACGACTTGGAACAGAACGCGCTGTCGCCCCAGCTTCGGGTGGTCCTGCTGGCTGAGCTGGCGGTGGGGATCATGGTGCCGCGGTGAGCCTGGTTTGACGCAGGGCTTTGATGTGGTGCGGGCGCGCTGCCAGCGGGCCGGCGTACTGTGCGCCCCTGCAGCTGGCCGGATAGATTGCTCATATGCGCGTGTACAGCATGCAGGTATCTGCATGCATTATGGACCGGATATCAGGCCCCCTACAGATGCACCTGCTGATGCGGCGATGCCGAAATTCGGCGCGAATCAATCAGCGCCCCACACGCGCACACACACACACACACACGTGCAAGGCACACGCACACACACACACGCGCGCACGCACGCGCACGCACATACGCACGGACGCTGCACGCATGTGCTCACACAAACAACTCCCCGCCGCCGCGCCCGAAGCGAGCCTCTCGGTGACCTGTCCACTCCGAGACGTCGGTGCTGAGCGCCGCGGTTGACGTCGCAGGGGGAGCTGGCCGCCCACGAGGCTGAGGGCCGCACGGCGCAGGTGCTGCTGGAAGAGGCGGATGCGACTGACAGCGATGTCGACGGGGACGGCGACCGCTCCGTCGAGCCGAAATACCCGCATGGCCGCGCTGAAAAGATCTGGCGTGCGCTGACGACGCAGCACCTGATCGAGGAGTGGCTGATGAAGAATGACTTCGGCCTCGACCCTGGCCATCGTTTCCAGCTCCGCGGCGACTGGGGCCATGTCGATTCGCGTGCCGCTCGAGGCGCAGGACGAGGGGCCGCAGTGGCTGTGGGCGCACCGGCTTGCGGCGGCGGCAGAGAGCGAGGATGCGGCGCGGGTGCGGGCAGCGTTAGTGTGCGCGGCGGTTTGCGGGCTGCGCTGCAGCGCTCGCAGACGCCCACAGAATTGCAGGCGGCGCTCCCCCCCACGCTGTCGGCCGCACACAGCGCAGCGGTCTGCCGAGTCGGGGGTCAGCGCCGCGCACTGCTGCGGCGACAGAATGTGCAGCATGCGCGGAGCGACAGCGGCGATGACGAACCCAGCGGCTGCGGCGGCGGCGGCGGCGGCGCAGGGCGGCCAGGCGACGAGCGCGGCACCCCCGGCGACATTTTGGTGCAACAGATGGACGCGCTCGTTCGTTCGGTGGCAGCCTCGATGGACCTGGCCCCGCTTGAAGCCCAAACGGCGGGGGCGCAGCGGTCCCAGGCAAGCGTGGCTCAGCAGGGGCCGGCGGCGGGCGCCATTGTGGTCCTGGAAGTGGAGCTTCTGTCCGCTGTGCTGCGCGCCCTGTGTCTCGCTTCCTGCTGCGCCAGCGCGCCCGCAGCGGCGGCGGCGGCCGCGCGTGGCGGGAGCGCGTGCCGGCGCAGCTGCTGGCGCTGCTGGCCGCCGTGGACGAGGCGGGGGCAGGCGTTTCGAGTGGCGCGATCCGGCCCGACAGCGTCGATTGCGTGCGTTGCACGCACGCGGCCGGCCGAAGACCATGTTCGTGCAGCGCAACCAGATATTGCATCTGCTTCAAGGTCGGGAGGTAGTTTTGCATTGATCGTATATAGCAATGAATGGGGCGTTTTTCGACAGCAGGTGATCTCGTGCGGTGCGATCGCTTGGCACCGGCTTGTTCGCGATGACAGCAACGCAATGCGGGGGCGCAGGTGGGCGCTGTCTCGGACTGCCGATTTCCGCGTGCCTGCAGTCGGGGACGGCGGGGTGAGCGGGCAGGATCTCCGCTGTCTCAGAGCGGTGGACAGGGCGGGTGGTCACGCCTTCGCCTCTCGCGAGCGTCGCAGCAGCCAACGCGCATGCCGTTGCTTCCCGTCGCGCCCATGGCGGCCGCACACCGTCCCGGCTGCGCGCCGCCCACGTCCGCCACCCCGCCGACACCGGGCCCGAGCATGAGCGCGTATCGGTCTGATCGAAACGAACATTAACGCGATGCGTCGGCACGCGGCAGCGCAGCAGGCCGCCGCCGGAACCAACGCCGCTGCCGCTGACGCCGCGGAGCTGCTCGCGGGGCCGCCCAGCGCGGGCGTCGCCGACCCCGATTCAACCCCCTCGCGGCGTTTGGCCAGCTCGACGCCGACGCCGCCGCCCTCCAGCGATGTGGCTGGCCCTGGCCGGGCACTGCCGGAGGAGACCATGTGCGCGCCGCGGCTGCAGAGCGCGTCGCCGCGGGCGGCCGGCGCCCCGACGGGCCGGGCGCGGCGCCGTGGCCCGGGGGCGGCCCGGTGGCGCGCCGGTTGGCGTCTGATTCGCCGGCCGCCTCGCCGACGCCGCGCAGCCGGGCGGCGGGCTTTGGAGGCGCGCTCACGCGGTGAGCGGCTGGGCGGCGGACGCCGCGGCGTGCGTGGCGGCGAGCGCCGCGTGGCGGGAGTGGGTCGACTGCGTGTCATGGGACAGCTGGCGGCGGGGGGCGCTGCGGCTGAGGCCTCGAGGTCTGGCAAGGACCCCCTTGTTAAGGGGCCAAGGCACGAGAAGCGCAGACCCGCGATTCCGACCCGCATGCCGCGTCAGTCTCTGGCGAGGAAAAAATTGGGGCGTTGCCGACCAGCGACGCCGCTTCGGACGCGTTTTGAAGGAATGATGGTTTTCGACACTCCCGGGGGGGCAGGTGGTCGCGTGTTGATTGCCCTGTTGGCGGGGTGGACACTCAGTGCCCGTGCGCTGGCAGTCAAGCCGCTGCCGCGGGAGGCCGCGGGTCGCCGCGGCGCGCAGGGCGGCGCCGAGTGGACGCGCGCCTCTGGCTTGCCCGCGCCTGCCAGCTGCGGCGGCTTGCTGCGATAGCCAGGGTCATTTGCTTCTGATGGTACTGCGCCGCGATCCCCGCTTGACAGCGCCCTCACGCCTGCCCTGGTCCCGTCCCCCCCCAGGGCGCGGCGGCACGCCGCGGGCTCTGCCGCCGGCTGGGAGGCGGAGGTCGCCTGGGCGGCGCTCGGCGCGCGGGAACGCGCCTCGGACGCGCCCGGCCCGCGCGGGGCGCGTGGGCGCCCGCGGGACGCCACGTGCCCGTTCTGCGCAGCGGACCGGGCGCGGCACGCCGGCGACGGTACCGGAGGCGCCGCAGCGGCGGCGCCGCCGCTGCCGACGGGGATTACAGGAGGACCCCCGCTCGACCTTTGCGCTGCGCCGCGCGATGTGGCGGCTCTTCGCCCGGCTCAAGCCCTCCGCGGCCGCGGGTGGACGCGGCACTCGCGGATGTGCAGCCACGCTGCGACACGGACGCATGGCGGATCATGGGCGTTTTTGCGCAGCGCACGCTGGTGCCGAGCGTCCTGTCGTCGCAGCGGCGCGGCGGCACACTTTATATCGACGCCACGCTCGACGATCTTGACGCGCCGACCGCCGCTCATCGCGGCAGCAGTTTTTGAAGGTGTGGGGGTTATGGCGTCACCGATGCCTGCGTCCGGTGCAAATATATGGATTGTGTCGAGGTGTGCCCCGTCGACTGTTTCTATGAGGGCGAGAATATGCTCGTCATCAATCCGAACGAGTGCATCGACTGCGGCGTGTGCGAGCCCGAATGCCCGGCCGACAGCACGGGACCTCGCCTCGCCACGCCTTGCGCCTGCAACGCCCGCTCAAAGTCCGGAGCATCAGAAGAGGCATTACCCCACGCTCCCCTCAAGGCTGATCCCCAGCAACTTCTGCGCCTCGACCGCCCCCCCCCCTCCGCGCTGCTCCCCCAGCCCACGCAG
>NNCB01000407.1:0-18230 GCA_002317545.1 Scenedesmus quadricauda | reverse complement strand
GGAGCTGAGCTGCGGGCGGTGTCGGCCCTGGATTTAGCGCTGTGGGATATAGTAGGGCAGGCGTATGGGTTGCCGGTGTGGCAGCTCTTGGGAGGAAAGACCCGGGATAGTATACCTGCTTATAACAGCGCCGGAGGAACCAGCTATGGCATTCCCCGGAATAATGACGAGACATAGACCATAAGCATTATGAGTCACCAGGTTTTTGTGTCCAGGCAGAACAGAGGGGGTGCCTCAGAGGTGGCACGTACGCGGCCCCCGCGATGTCACCACCCCAGAACCTGCCCGCTGTCGAGCGGACAGCAGAGCCTCAAACGCAATTCCGATCACCCCTGTGCAGGCTGGTTCGTGCAGCGGCCCGCGCAGGTGCCGAGCGCGCCTATTCACTGTAGCGCGTCACCTGTCCACGTCGAGGCCGACCACAAAGCCGCTTAGCCGTACACCCGCATGATCCGACACCAACAGCTCGCGCGTGGCGGCGCCCCCAGCACCGCCGCCACCAGCGCGCTTGCCTGGAATTTTTAGGTTTGGTTAGTGATGGGTTTGCATGTTCTTGTTTTAGGGGCCGCCGTCATGGAGGGAGGGTGGGGAGATGATGACAGTCGAAAAAGGAGCAGGGAGGCAGAAGGGATCGAGCGACGAAGCTGAGAGCTGAGGCTCAGAAGGGTGCAAAACTGGTCGAGATGCCAATCGCGGCTGGAGGTCGCCGACCACCGAGGTGCTGGTGGAAGAGTCGGTGCTGGGCTGGAAGGAATTCGAGATGGAGGTAACCGCCGCGACCGCACCTGGCAGCATGTAGCTGCTGCCGAACGCGCCGCCGCTGCTGTCCGCGCGGCGGCTGACCTGCATCGCGGCGACAGCATCACCGCGCAGGTGCACCACCTGGGATGGTTGGGGAAAGAGGGTGATGGCAGTTTTCTGCAGTTGAGCTGGGTGCGCAGACCACCAGCCCGAGGATCGCTTGAGGGGAGGCTAGGGTTGCCATTAGCTGCCTGATTTCAATCCTCCTTCGTCGATCCGGACGCAGGCGCACGAATCACCAGCAGCGGCACCCTGAGCGCCCCGCGCAGCTGCCAACTCCGTGCCAAAACATGCGGCGAGAGCGGCCCTAGAAGTTGTCGCGCGGGGTGTACTACCGAGCCCAGGTACTTCTTAACCAGCTCGGGGTGCTCCCGGATGGCCTCACTGAGCGCGCATAAGGGCAGCTGAAGATAATGCCTTTCTCTTTCAGAGATTCTTTGAAGGTCGTAAAGACCGACTCGGAGTCCATGACGGCGTCTACGGCCACGCCCGACAGGCGTTTGCACGTCAGGAACCCGCCACGGCAGTCAAGGCAAGCAGCAGACGGCTCCCACCAACACGGGAGCTCAGGCGCCTGCTTGCCCGGCCGCGCTCCGGATATCCAGGCATCCCCACGCAGCCTTGCAAAGCCGACACCCCCATCGCAGGCCGGGAGCCCCCAGCCGGCCGCTGCGCCGGCGTTCGAGACTGATAGCTTTCGGGCGGCCCACCCGCCCACCTATTTGACGGAGGCGAGCATGTCGGCGTTGCCCTGCAGGATGACAAAGGCCAGCCAGTCAATGTCGCCCACAACATACTCAGGGATCGACCTTTATTAGGTTATGGGCGGGCGCGAGGAATTGGGTGGGTGAGCGAGTGTGCTGCTGACAGACGGGCATGCGATTTGACGTGCACGTTGCTTGAGCTGATCGCAGCCGAGCCCGACATCGCGCGCGTGCCCGTCATGATCGACAGCTCGAAATGGAGCGTGATCGAGGCGGGGCTGAAATGCGTTCCGGGCAAGCCGATCGTCAATTCGACGGCAGGATGAAGGGCCGACGCGCGAAGCGCCCTGCCTCGAACATGCGCGCAAGCGCCCAGGCGCCGCGGTCGTCGCATGGCGTTCGACGAGGTCGGACAGGCCGACACCAAAGAGCGCGTGCGGCCTAGGGCGGCCAGGACGATCGCCAGCACTGCAGCTGAAGGGGCATGAACTCGGCAGGGGGCGCGGGGGCATAGGGGGGGCCTGAGGTGGGGTGGGATTCAGCTATTATGTCGCAATAAAATCCTTCTGGTTGCCATTGTCGCACAGGTAGAGGCCTCAAGCTGCGCAGTACCCTGTTTCCAGCTACTGGTTGCTCACCAAAAGCATTGGTCACACACATACACACCCACACATGTCACAGACACACCACACACACCTGTGCGCACGCACACACCACACTCATACACGCTCTCCCGCAATCACACACAATCACATGTTCGCACGCGCTTGAACACCCACACACGCACACACACACACACACACACATCTGGCGTTCAGCAACAACAACAACCCCCTCACACACACAACCGTGAACCCACCTGCACCGCGCCCACCGCCAGGTCTGGGTGCATCAGCGCCGGCAGCGCCGTGTCCTGCGCCAGCTGCCACCCAGCGGCGCCGCCCGCGCCCCTGGCGGCCACGCGCCCGAGGCCGCCAGGGATCGGTAGAAGTGCTCCATCAGCTTGTTGTGCCATTGGTGGCGGAGGCAGAAGGGCGAGCAGGGAGCATCCAGCCATCCGGTCAGTCGGTCAAGGTAGTCTTTGACGCCACGGACGGTATGTAGGGAATGGTTGGCCATCCGTCGCAGACAGTGGAGGCGAATCAGGAACAGCCCGCGTTGCAGCAGATACAGCTGCAGAGACGGGCTGGTTGAGGGGAGCGCAGCGGCCGATACGGCATGCACGAAGGCGGGCGTCCCCGCATGGCACGACGCGCACGCACCGGTGCGCTGCGGGCATGAGGCCTGGGCAGGTGGCCTGCGTCAGGAAGAAGGCATCAGCGTTGAAGGACGTCTCGGCGGCTGCAGCGTTGGGTCGTCCGCCATGAGAGGCGGCGGCGGCTTGGCCCCTGGGCGCGCGGAACAGGGCCGGATCGGCGGGCGGAGTTTCAGGCGCAGGGATTGCCGAGAGTGACGAGAAGCAAGGGATGGCACCCCTTGGGGCGCGGATGCGTCGCGTTCAAAAGGAACGGTCGCGGCGGCCAATAGCCCGGATGCGCCGTTCTGGCAAGCAGGGGCGCATGCTCGTGCCTTAACCTCTTCTACATCAACGCCGTGCGAGGCTCGCGCCCAAAGTTCGTTGTGTGAATGCATGCGGGTTCATTTATGAGGCGTGATGTGCTCACCCTGATCGCCGCCCTCGCCGCCGTCCCCCTCCACGATGCCCCTGCCCGAGCGCGCCACCGGCACGCCCGCCACCTCACCACCCCGCCGCCGATTTACTGCGGTACCATGAGGGGGACAGGTACTTGGTGAACAGGTCTGCGTCCAGGTGGTGGCGCGATCGCACGTTCTGCAGGTACTTATGCGCAATTAACTGCTAAAGAAGAGTTCGCAGTATTGAAAATGCCATCCGGCGAATTACGTAAAGTATTAAGCTCTTGTTATGCTACTGTAGGTATCGTTTCTAACAGGTCACCAGAGAATCAGTGAGAACAGCGGGCTCGGAACCCCTCGAAAGGCGTGCGGCACGCGCACCGGCAAACTTGGGCGAGCCCTGCAGCGAGCCCTGCACAAAGGGGCGCGCCATTCGCAGCAGCACCGCCGTCAGGTTGATCAGAAGCCGTCGGACGCGCCTGGTGGACGAGGAGTCGCAGGGGGCGGGTGCAATTTGGCTTGATGGTGTCGGCCGATAAAAAAAATTGAGGCGTAGGTAGTCACCTCGCTGGCACCTGTATACTGCTGTCATGGTCAACAGCTGATCTTGCCCCGCTGGTATGCACGGAATATCTGCTGCAGAATACGGGACACAGTCCAGGTGGGGTCGGCCAGCTGGCGCACCCAGTCCGACGGAGCGCAGCGCGCCCATCTCGCCGCCGCCAGTCCGCGCGTTGTTGGCGTCCGCCAGCGCCGCCAGCCAGTCCATGACCACCTCGCGCCCGGACTGCGCGGGGACGCCCTCAGCCTGGTGCAGGGAGGGGTTGGACAGTCATGATGTTATTGTATGGAAAGGAGCGCGTACGCAATACGCCTCTTTGTGAATCGGCCATTATCGGTACTGCTCTAGGGCTTTCTATAAAAGGCTTCAAGGCAATGATGGAAATGCAGTTCGCTGATTTCGTAACCGTAGGCTTTAATCCAGACATCAGTAACGCTGGGCTAGATCTTCCGCGGGCCTGGCTCCACTTGCTATTGACAGTGCAAATGAGCCCAACCCCCGCAAGCCTCAGCGAAGCAGTCGACCCCAACGGAACCTTCCTGATTAATAGCGTCCGAAACCGCATTGGACCGCACGCATCAGCAACCGCTAGGCTTGTGCTTGGTGAGCCGTACCTGCCAACCTGCAGCCCAGGAAGGCCGCAGGGGCCTTCGCAAATCAGAAGCTCCAAACCCTCACTTTGTAAATTGCCTTGAATGTTGACGCGCAACATCTCTGGCATTGGGGTGCTGCTGCCGGACAACCTCAGGCGTGCGCAAACCGCCTAGCCCGAATCCATCCAGGCCCCGAAACCCACCAGGAACCATCCAGATCGTCCTCGACACCGTTGCATATGGCCTCATTACCTGCCTCACCCAAACCTTCACGCCCCGACACGCCCCGCCTCCGACTGCCACCCCATGGCCACAATCAGACCCCCAGCATGAGGTCCTGGTGCTGCGATCACAACCCTCACGCCCGCGCCCAAAGCCGCAAAAGTGACCAGCCCCCAGCCCGTCACCTTGACCACCCGCTTTGGCCGGATGCCGTCGGCAAGACGTTCATGGCAGCGCAGCAAAACCAAAGAAATCTCTACTATTGAAACCGATCACCTCACCTTGACCTTGACCAGCCTCCTTGAGCACCTGTGGCCACGCTTCGTCGACGCGCGACAGGTAGTTCTCCAGCACGTGCGGCCCGCCGTCGAGTCACCCTAACGTGGCTGATCTTCATTTCAAGCGAGTCCGATGAATTGAGCGACAGAAGCCGCAAGGGCTGAAAGGACGCAGGTTTCGGGATAGCGGAGCCATTCTGCAGCGAGGAAAATCGGCGGGAACGCAGCAACCATCACCAGCAACAGTCTCGGTGGCAGAGGCGATCTGGGCGGGAAGAGGGCGCCTCAGCTGGTTGACGGGGTAGCCGCCGAGAGCGGAAGCACCAAGGCGCAGAGCGACCGACGTTCCTGATCGGAGAACTCGATCGGGGCGCGGCAATGGTTCCAGGTGGCGGGGATGTGATAGAGGATGTTCACAATGTGTTTCCTACCTTATCTCCAGCGCTCCGGCTAGGGAGGCGTCGCGACAGCGGCGTCGCAGTAAGCACGAGCTTCGATGTTGCAAGACGGACAAAAATTATGCTTGGGTTGATAGCAGTCGCTGGCACGGAACAGCCCGTTCTTGGCTGTTCATCCATATCGTCCGAATTTGCCTGTCAATCCGCGCACTGATGAATGTCTGTATGAATATTGCGGACCGCGCAAAAGACCGGTCACCGATCGGCTACCATCAATATTCCTATTATCGGGAAAATCCTGGAGGCCTCGTGCGTCAAGATCGGGGAGGATCCGGAGGAGGTCGTCAACGCCAAGGTACAGGCGATGTGGGCGGCACTTCAAAATGAGATGAAATGCAACAGCACCATCGTAGAACATCGGCGCCATCACCTGCCGGTCCTCGCCCTTTGCCGTCGGCCAGCACTGACTTTGCCCGGCCCCCCAGCGCCACCCCACACCACCCCACCCACAGGATCAGGGTGAAGCTGCCGGCACGCAAGCGACGCGCGCCGCGCGCCGCGGCGCACCAGGAGCTGCAGCAGCGGCAGGCCCTCGCGCGTGGCCATGTCCAGGCGGATGAGGGCCCCTTCGAACCCCCCCTGGCCCTCCTCGAGCTTGAGCTTTAGAATCGACGCGAATGAGTCTCGCAGCACCTGGTGCGTTGGGTGGCAATGGTTTTCTGGGGCGGGGGGCATGGGAACTCCAGCGTGACCCTAGTTCCTTGGATAGAGGCAGTGCTGACAGGTGCGTGGGTGGGTGGCATCAAGGCACGAACCGAGCATGGCGGCCACCGATGCATGGCGGCAGTCCGCGGCGGTTGAGGACCCAGCACACGCAGGGAACGCAGCCGCAGCGGGCGGCCGGAGGCGGATCGCCACTGCGGTGGCGCACCTTGTCGAAGCGCTGCGCGCCGACCTCCGACGCCACGTCCCCCGCCATCGCCGCCAGGAAGGCCTCCGGTACAGCCCCCGACGCCTGCAGCGCCGGCACGCATGGCAGGCAGCGGCGGCGGTCAGCGGTCCAAGCAAGCGGGGCCGCGCCAGAGCGGGACGACTACCGAGTGCGGCGGATCTGCTGACACATGTTGCACCACCTATCTCCCTGTCGTGTGGACGTGTCACGACCCCCCTCCGCTACAAGCCCCGCAAGCACCAGGTACTGCGCAGTTTGAAACGGGCGCGGCGACAGCCGAGATCGCACGCACCATGGCCTCCAGCAGCGCCGAGTGGTAGCGCTCACTGTCCAGAACGATCGCATGAGACAGCAGCGGCGAGCGGGAATGATGGACAGCGATCGGATCGGAGAGCGCTGCGAGCGCTGCCCCCGCTAGAAAGCATGGCCGCGATACCGAGCAAGAGAACCAAACATCGGTCATGTCGAAGTACGAGCAAGATATTCCCCCGCTGCCCTAATGGCGGAATAATCTGGGAACATGCGCCGGTCAAATTTTGGAATCATTCGCAGGCTGCTGAGACTTAGCTGCAAGTAGTCGGCAGGAGGCAGGCAGCTTCTGGATCGGAAACGAAAGACGCGGACATTTAGGTCCGCGGCGTCGCGATATAAGGTCCCGTCGTGGATCGACGCCCATTGCTACCAAGCGGCCAACGTTCCTGTCAGCGTCGTCAACAGCCGCGCGCGTCCTGCACCTTGCTGACGAAAACAGAAGCAGATTCTCCGCTCGACGCGCGCTGCGTCGGCATTTCCGTTACACTGGAGACGAGGCCCAGCCCGACTCCTGACATGCCGACTGCCCCATTTTCACACAGGGCCAACAGCCGCAATTACGCCAGGCGTCGGGGTACTTCAACTGCTCCGTATGTTTCATAGCGTTCTTCGTGGTCTCGGATTCCCTACCCCGAGCGGGGGCTAGTCTGTGTTAGCTAAATGATCCGGGCTGCATGCCCTGTTCCTCACGAGGGCGCAGGCATCCTGCAACAACCCCTCAAGTACACAACACACAGTGGGTGGGCGCACCCGCGATCCTACGCAAGCATGTTCACACGTTCACACGAATGACCGTAGCGCAATTGATTATAGTGTTGCCATGGGTACCGACGCGACCACCGAATTGATCGGCGAGATCGAGCAGGATGCCGCGCAACTCGCGAGCGAAGACAACGATTTCATGATACGCATGTTCCTGTCGCGCGAGCTTCTTACAGACATCATGTATAAGCAGAAGGCCGTCAAAGGCCAGGCTGGAAGGCAGCCTCTCTGGGCAGGCGGCAGGCCACATCGCGCCGGAAATCAGGGCCCGGAGGCTCACCCCTCGCCAAGCGGCAGTATCAGCGCGCCTGCCGGCGGCGGCCCGGACTGGGATCCAGCCGCTGACGACAGGCATGCCACGGGCGTCCGACAGCGCCTTCAGCGCCTCTGGCAGGCCCGCAATGGGGGCGGCCGCGACCACTGCTGCCGCTGCTGCCCCGCTGGCGCCGCCAGCGCCCCCCCGCCGCCGCCACCAGCCGTCCCTCAGGGCGGCTGCCCACGCAGGCGCCGGCTGCGCGGGCGCGTGCGGGCGCGCCGCGGCCGGCCCCGGCGCCGGGCCCGCGTCGGCGCCGAGCTCGTCACGCCGTTCGGTGACGATTTCATCCCCTCCTGCACATAGGGGAGATTCTCCATATCCTGGTCGCCCCCAGCACCTCCGCCATCCCCGCCGCCGAACAGTTGCGCCGGGCCCGCGCCAGGGCCGCCGTCCATGCCGGCCGCCTGCATGGCCTGAGCCATGGCTTGGGCAAGCTGAGCTGCGAGCTGCTGCTGCTGCTGCTGCTGCTGCTGCTGCTGCTGCTGCTGCTGCTGCTGCGGTGGTGGAGGCTGTTGCTGCAGTGGAGGCTGCTGCTGCAGCGCTGGCTGCGGCTGGGGCGCCTGCTGAGGCTGATGTTGCTGTTGATGGGCACCTGCGAGAGCGCCACGCTTGATTCAGCATGCGTCGCCCGAATCGATGGTCACCCCCGACACGTGTCTCATGAGTTTTTCTTGCTTGCAAACGCATCTCAAACGTGAGATAGGCGCTTCGCAGGCAAACAGTGACCATTGCGCTGCGTTCGTAACAATGCGCGTACCTCGGCCACTGCCGAGCTCAGCACTGATGCGAGCGCCGCAGCTGCGCCCGCATCGACTTGCTGCCCGCTCGCCTGCAGAGGCAGCGCGCTGATGCAGAAGGTTGTGGCTATTTGATAGTCACTTAGCCAACCAGGCAGACAGCGAAGTGCGTGAGTAAGGCAGATCGCTGGGGACGCGCCACTAGGAGGCCCGCCGCACCTCGGCGAGGGACAAAGCGATAGCCATGGCGAGCGCAGGATCGTCCATCGCGTCCTCAGGGTCCATTGCAGGTTCAACGCAATAACTGATCTGCGGAACTAGACTGGTGAGCTGTCCCGCAGGCAATCTTGAATGTAAGCACAAAACAAACTTATGGACCACGAGCAGGTGGTGTTGATCCACGTCGTCGTGCGCGCTTTCATGACGCGACGTGTCATGCCTGCGCCGGTCAGCATGCACGCAACGGGCATCAAGCTTGCTTCAAGCTCTATGTCGCGCTGGCGCAGGCCATCGACCGGTTGCGCAACTGAGCGCACTGCTCACGACGACATGTTATCCGGTATGTGCGACTTTACTATTCGAACAACGAGCCAACCCGACGACCCTGAGCGAGAATCCGTGCTGGCAGTGCTACGCCGATTTACGCGCGATACAGTGCCGCGACTGGACAACCTAGATTTTGCGGCGCCAGATTTGCCGCCCCTTAACCCAGCTTTCGGGCAAAGGCCAAGCACGTTGAACTGCTTTCCATGGCGCCACTGCCTTGTACTCCAACAGGCCACGCACATGCGCAGCTGCTGCATTCGCAACGTTCGAGGCCGGCTGCTGATGCGCTCTCGGAGCCCTGTGGGAGCCGGAAGGATTGTTGTGTTTGCGATCAATGACAAAGGCTAAAGAACTTCTTTCAGCTTTCTCACACCGAGTCGGTGGATATTTTGTCCGATTCGCTGCCCGGTACTTTTGTACTGGCTACAGCGGCTATGATTATTGCTACCGTTTTCGGAATATCGACTGGTGTTGCAGCTGGCCGTCTTAAAACCCAGCTTTATCCAGACGCTGTTTCCGCCATGAGATCCGCTTTTTACCAGGAGACACGCTTAACACGGGAACATAAAGCGACAAACAATCTGCCGCGTTCAGGCGTCGCGCCACCGCGCCGGGAGCGTGATGTCGACGACCAGCCCGCCTGGTTCCCAGCGCCGGTCGATCGTGCCGCCCAGATTGTTGCGCACGCTGCGCTCCATCAACAGCGTGCCATAGCAGCTGGCGCGCCGCTGGGCGGAGCAGGGGAGCATGCTCTGCGCGACCCCGGGGGACGGCGAGATGCGGTCAGGGGTAGACCGGAGCTGCAGCGTGTGGGTCAGCAGCCGCAGCCTTGCAAGCGAGGATCAGCTTCGGCGGCTGTTTGAACCAGTCGGACGCGTCGAATCCATCAAGGTGCGGCACGCCGCTATTCAGAAGCTGACTGCATGCAGCATGCCCGCGGGCGCCAATGCGCCGGTGGCCACGTGCCCCTGGCATCCCACTCGGCAGAGAGCGACCGCAGCCGCCCATCCAGCCGCCGGACGGCATCAATAGCCTGGCTCAGCACGCCAGCGACCAGTCCCGCGCAAAGCCGATCGCGACGATCAGTCCGACCTCGTGGAACAGGTGATTGTCGAACGCGACGCCCAGCGATGCGATCGATGCGAACAGCACCGTGCTGGCGAGGCAATGAACAAGGCACAGACCCGACGCCCATCGCCAGCTGGGCCGCCTCGACGCGCTCGGGCGTGCGATTCGCGCCGCCCGAAGCCCTTGGCGCGGCCGCCGTGTTCTCGGGTGTGGAGACCTCGCCGCAGCTGGGAAGTGGCGGCATAGGCAGGGCTGGCGGTGGGCGCCAGCGGACTGTCGCGCGGGCCATCGTGGGGCATCGGAACACAGGCTGTTCCCAAACTGTGGGATGCACGACTATGCACGGCAGCCGCTGCGCCCAGCCCCGACCGTCGCCGCCGCCGCCGCATCGCTCAAATCCTGCAGCAGAACGGCATCAATGGACGGGCAGCCGTTGAGAGTGCTGCGGTCGATGCCGCGAGTCACGGCGGCGGCGGCGGCTGTGCTGCGATCGCGACCGCGACCAGGAGGGTTTGCCGGGACAGGCTGGACCGGCGCCACAGCGGCGGCAGCTTTGACCGGCACGACCGCGGCAGCTACGAGCGGGAGCGCGGCGGCGGCGGCGGTGGGTTTGACCGGCACGGTAGCAGCGGCTTTGACCGCTATGGCAGCGGCGGGCCCGTCCTCTACGATCGCCATGGCGGCGCCCCGCACGACCGCTGCGGCGGCGGCGGCCCGCACGACACGTGCCAGCGGCTTCGTCACCCTGCTCGGCTTCACCACCGAGGGCGCCCGCTTCATCTTCGGGGACTTCAGCGACCCGTCGGCGGCTTCGAGTCGCGTTCCAGCGGCCGCCGACCATATCGTCTGCAGCTTCATGGGCGTGCTGTACCACCTGGGCGTGATGCAGAATGATCGTCCAGGCGCATGGCCTGGGTGATCACCAGCTTGCGCTTTGTCGGCCGGTCGCTGCTGGGGGCGCGACGTATGCTCAGGCGGCGAGGCCGAGGCGTCCGGCGGGGTTGTGCCGCGGCCTGGCTTGGCCTCGCGCAGCAATCGTGATGCCACAGGAAATCGAGACCTTAAGCCGCCGCGTCCTGTGTCCAGGCGCGATATCCGTGCGCCGCCGCAAACCTCTCTTCTCTGCTCCCAAACATTTGTGTGCTCAGGGACATCAAAAGTCTTGAAACGGCTGGGGACTGCTCTACGCGTGTGCGCCAGGGGCGGCACTGCGTGAGTAGACTCGCACGCCCCAGTATCAGCCGCTGGACAACCTCCTGCACCGGCGGGCGCTGGTAAAACTAGCCGCAACGGCGGGGCTACGATCCAGGTGATGCCGCTTGGCGCGCTGCGGCTTCCGGCTGCGGCCTGAGAGCGTTTACGCGCCGCTTGCAGCGACCCGCTGCGCCGCCTTCAGCCGCCCACTGCCCGCGATGCGGAAGCAGAGCGGGTGGCAAAGGGCTGATGTTGATGCTCGGCAAACGCTCCGACTGTGATACGACTGGACGCCCGCAGGGTGGGGGAGTTTGCTACCGTGGAGGAGTGCCGGGCGGCGCTCGAGAAGCTGCAGGACGTAGCACTGGACGGCATGCGCGTCCGCATCGCCGCGATGGTGCGGCCTGCGCCGGCTGCTGTTGGCGCGCACCGCGCGCGGCCAAGGGGGCTCGCAGGGAAGGGGGCACCGGCGCAGCGCGTGCGTCTGCTGGCTCTTGGCCAGCAGCCGCCTGTGGCTTGGCTTTGAGCGGATAGGCGCTCGCTCATGTGGCCGCGGCGATTCCTGCACGCGTGCGCCAAGGGTGGCGCGGCGCTGCCGCGCCATGTCGATTGTCAGCAGAGGTTCCGACCCGCCCGCCTGCTGCGATCCCGAAAAGTAGGTAAAGCGGTCGCCTTTCGCCGTGGCGCCATCCGTCTGGTGGCTCTCTGACGGCGCAGAATTTTGACGAGCGGACCTGATCGAGGAGTGGCTGATGAAGAATGAACTTCGGCCTCGACCCTGGCCATCGTTTCCAGCTCCGCGGCGACTGGGGCCATGTCGATTGCGAGATTCTCGAAGTCGAGCCCGGCCAGGAGCGCTCCGACGCTGGGCCGGCGACGGTGGCCGCGGCTTCCTGTGTGTGCGTGGGCAGCAGTGATGCCGAATGCGGGCAAGGGCGAACGTATCAGCATCAGCTTTAACTATCGGTGAGCCGGTCCTATATCGCCGCCATCCCCACCTCCTTGGCAAAGGATCTCTCATGACCGCGACCTACGACGCCGACCTCCAGCTCTTCATCGACGGTGCGTGGCGGAGCGGCGAGGGGCGCGACGGCGGCGGCGGTGGTGGCGGCCGCGGATCGATGTGCTGGTGAACAATGCGGGAGTGATGATCCCGCCGCGAACGCTGACGAAGCAGGGCTATGAGCTGCAATTCGGGGTCAACCACCTCGGCACCTTCGCGCTTACCGGGCTGATCCACCCCCATGTCGAAGACCGCATCGTCATCACCGGAAGCATCGCGCACAAGAGCGGCGCGATGGATTACAGCGACCTGTCGGCGTCGCGCAGCTATCACAACTGGGCGCGCTACCAGATGAGCAAGCTCGCGAACCTCCCGCCATATGTTCGACGACCGGCGGTTGGCGCGCCGGGCGCGCGACGCAGGCGACCGCGCGCCAGTCCCGACGGAGGCGGCGGCGACAGCAGGGAGCGGGGGGGGCAGCTGGAGCGGGGGGCCAGCGAGGAGAAGGGGGGTTGGACGCGCGTGGCTTGACGCTGGCGGCGGTCGAGCTGGAGGGAGGAGCTGGCGCTCGGGTCATTCACGATTCGGCGACGCCGGTGGCCCCCTATTGTAACAAACATCGGAGTAATCGTTTTGCTGCTTGTTCCTCGTGTCCATCGCCTGTCCGGGCTGGTTTGATGCAGCATGCAGGCTGTACGTCAGGCGCGGCGGGCCATCAGCGGGTCGGCCCCACTGCAACACCTGGCCGGTGGTGTCCTGCGCGATGAGCTACTCACCAAAAGGTTAGACTTCTTATGTTTGACATTTAATTCATCTTTTCCAAATATTCAATGATCAGGCCACTCGTCACCTTCATTCGAGGCACGCTTCGGCAGCTCCGACCTTACATCCTCGAGCGTTTCGCGGTTGTAGCGTTTGCCGTGGCACGTCTCGCACGTCACATAGACGTCGGGCAGGAAGTGCATCTCGATCTTGATCAGGCCGTTGCCGGGTGCATCGTCTCGCACCGCCCGCCTTGGACGTCGGCGAAGCGCCGGGCTTGCGCAGCGTCGCGCCTGGCTCCGCAGGCGCACGTGAGCGCCATCCATGCTCATGTGCGGATCCCACCCTGCCCGCAGGTGCAGCATGATGCAGCACCTCCCGCCCATGGACCCATGGGGCGCGAACGGCGCGCAGCCCATGCAGCCCCAGCACATCTATGCTGGCGCGGGCCTGCCGCAGCAGCCCCACCAGCAGGCCCCCTACCCCGGGGCTCGGCCCTCAGCAGCCGCAGCAATACTATGGTCAGCCTCAGCCCCAGCAGGCGCAGCAGTACCCCGACTTCGGCCCCATCGATGGTGGTGGTCTGGCACAGCAGTAAGCGGCGCCCCGGCTACCCCGGCGCAAAATCTTCCGCGGCTGGCTGCAAGCAGCATGCAGCACCGACAGCTGCAACCGCAAAAATGGCGTCTACCAGGCGCAGGCGCGCTGCAGCCGATGCCGCAGCGGCAGCCGCAGCAGCAGATTCGGCAGCCGGCGCCAAGACCAGCAGCGGCCGCCCATGGGTGCTGGTCAGCAGGTGGCCATCATTGACGGGCGCTACTGCTCCCCCCAACCCCTGCAGCTCACATGAGGTCGGCGAAGCTGCACGAGGTAGTCGGTGGCTGGCCGCCACGGCGTATTGGGCGCGAGGGGGTGGAGTCGATCTTGCAAAAATGTTGCCTCATCGGCCTTCTCGTCGGACTGCCGTGATCATCAGTGTGCTCATGGCATCAACAGCATCGGTTGCACGGGCGTCGACATACCTGAGCGGCGTTCCTGGGTCCCTGCGCGTGCCTGTCGAGGCAGGCGAGCGCCTGCTCGGAGCTAGTCGGCCTGGTGCCTGCCCTGCTTGGCCTGTGCCGCACTCAATCACCAATTCGGCTCTTCCTGATGCTGCTGCAGCACCTTTGCAATGTGCTTCAGGAGACATCACCATGGGCTCCTATTGCAGCGACAAGTTCCAATCATGCATGAGCTCGGAACTGATCACGATCTTCATGTTCGCGTCGATGCTGCCTGTTGATGGATGACGGGGGGGGCTGTTCGGCATCGGCTTTGTGCGCTTTCACTTCGCATGTATTTCACGCCCGCCGTCGTGCCGCGGCTCACGCATCAACCAACCAGCCATCCAACCACTCGGCCCATCTGCTCAACCCACCTGCAACGATTAGGCTGCGCGCGAACAACTTCAGCATGAGTGACCAGCGATGTGTCATGGACGCCTCGGCCAGTCCGTGGTGGGAGCGAGAAGCTGATCAGCATGAAGCCGACATTGTGATCGACAGGGCTTGAGCTAGCGGGCTGCTGGACATGGGCTGCTAAGGTGTGGGTGCCTGATGTTTGGTGATGTATAGGCTGGGCCAAGCTTCAGGCTAGGCCAGACATATGCATCCTTTTGCCCAGTGTAACGGTGCCAAAACTGCTATAGTATTCTGCTCGGAGTCTTAGAGTCTCATTAGCGTCAGTGAGAGTGATAGCCGTGTTTTCTGCGGCTTTCCAGGTGGCTGTGGTCTCGTTACCGTTGTTGTTCCGCCAGCGGTATTTAGATTGCTCCAGTATCTTCAACAAACAGCTGTGTGGAGGTCCATGTTGCACGGCACACCTGGGGCTAGTTGAGTTGAAATAGATTCTTGTAGCTGCAGGCAGACGGGCACTCGTGAGTAAGCGTTGACGAGTGCTGCGGATTGCACTCTCAGCCATCTACACTCTCCCTTGATGCATTGCAAAGCAACATGCACCGATGTGCTACCCCGTGCACACAAACCCTCTGCTGCCCCCTCGCCAGCCGTGAGTGTTGTACCTGAACGATGGAGTCAAGGAGTCGGACTTTAAGATCCGCGGCAACTAGGGCAAATGCCTGACCTTTCCCGTTGAGCTGCGGTACATGCCTGGAAGCGCTCGATTAGCCTCCCAGCTCTCCGACACCTTCTTCACCTGGGATCTCCCTCTGCCCTGTTGCCTTCGTGGCGCTCTTGTGTTCCTTGCCGTCGCTTGCCCAACGTAACGGGGATACTCGCTCCAATTCGTTCCAACCCCCGTATTACACGGCTCCTTCGCCGAGTCACCAGTACCACTCCGGGTACTTTTCGGCCGTTTTGATAATGATGCCTCTTCCATTGTTTCCACTCGAGCATAGCTCTCGCGACCTTCTCGCTTAAAATGCCCCGACAGGGGAGATTTTGCGCTTTGGGCGCAGCTCCAAGTTGAAATTCCCGTTTTCCTCGGTCACGGGTTCATGAGCGGCGATGACCGCGGCGGACAACTACTCATACACATAGGTGCGGTGCGTGGACATCTGCCGAAATATAGGGGCCCAGGCGGTGGTGTAATGGATGTTTGGAGCCAAGATGGCCGAAACCTGCTTGCATGCCATGTCTGCCAGCAGACGTTGTCGGGACTCTTCAGGGGCAACATTTGTATTATTGTTGTCAACCGTATACAGAAGATTTGCCGCTCCAAACACATCCACATAAGTGCCTAAAGGAATTTCCAGGCCAAGGCCTCCCTCTGCCATAGATAGCAGAGCCTGCCGTTGACCTGCGTTCATTGTGACCTTTTCCTGGTGGACGAGCTTAATAACGGGAAAAGTCCAGTGAACGTGGGGACATTAGATGCCTGGTTCTTATTTCTATTGGTACTCCCCCAACTCCTCAAGCGCCGGCAATCTTTATTGTTTTACTTATTAATTATTGATGGTATGATCTGTTTTAATGGGCAGCCTTTGTTGTCATGGCTCAGCCATTCTTGTCACGGCGTAGTAATTTGTTGTCATGGGGCAGCCATGTCCTGGAAGGGTGGTTCAGCAGCCACGTGGGGGGGTGCATAAGGAGCAACGTCGACATGGGGCGGACATGCCCACTGATCATTTGCGCCTTTTACTTTAGATTTGTTGTGACCGATCTTTTGTGCATGAACGGTCTCAGTTCAACGAGTTGGGAGGTGGACCCACAAGCACCGTGACGACGGCAGGTCGGCGAACTGGCGAGGTCGCGAGCCTTGCGGAAGAGGAACGGACCCCGTCGAATAGGAGAAATAGAAGCCCGGTACCGGACTGCTGAAAGTCAGGAATATTTCACCGCTGGCCGGATCCTTGCCCGGACCTCGAACGATGGCGACCTGGCGCTCCAGGAGAAAATAGCTCGATTGTCATCACGGCATCGTTGCCGGCATAACGGATTTGCTGACATATTCACAGGATGAATGATCGAAATCAGGACAGTTAGGTCAAGATAATGCTCCGTACTTGTGGAATATCGCAGTGCCGGTGAATCACTCCTCTGCAGCACAGTTGTGAGTGTTCTGGTCACAGCATCAACTTGCGGGCATCCTGATGAGTGCAACAAGTGAGTGGTCTGCTGCCGCAATCCTCAAGCTCGCTGCATCTCGTGCGACGTTATTCTCTGAAACCGCCGGGGGCTGGTGCTGAGCCAGCCCTGTGCTGTGAACGGCAAGCCAAACCTCTGGCTCAGGTAAAATTGCCTACAGGTGAAGGATACAACCATGTTTGCGCAGAGGAAGGCTACCTAAGCTGGTGACGGCATAGTGCTGAACAGCGGAATCTGGCCGATGAGGGGGATAGGCCGGTTCATAATACCAGTTTGAGAAACAACAATCTTTATCCGCAATCGCTCTGGTCGTGAGTGCGCTTGCAGTCAATCAAACCAACATGCGGTTCAACGAAGCTTATGAGCCGCACTGGCCTACTCCAGGGAACGAGCCAAATGCTTTGCTGCGCGGGACATGAAATCCAAATCCAGGGTACTGCGCCGGAATGGTTCGACACCATCGCCGGCAGGCTTGAAGATGGTGTCCCACTAGCTGCCTGTGGCTTAGACTGGATCTACCGGGGTGGCACCTGGGCGTCGTGCAGTAATTATTTCAGGAAAGTTGTTACGACTGGAATCGAGATTATGCTGCCAATTGGAGCAGCCGCCCTGAACATCAAGCCGGAGCTTGTCGGTGCGGTGCGGTCCGGGTCATCGAAAACCTCGTGGTGGAAAAAGATGATGCGATGGAACTTAAAGAAGCGTTGGTCGAAGCCGGCTAATGAAGATGAAAATAAAATTTTAACCCTTTAATTAAAATCAATATGAAAATGAACTACAATTTGATGAGAAAAATGTTGTTCGCCGGTTTACTCCTGTTTGCTACCCATTTCCTATATGCAGCAACCGGCATGGCGCCGCGCATCACCGGCGTGTATGTGATCCTGTAAAAAGTTGCCACGCTCTCAGCGTGGCCGGCGCCGCGATGGCGACGCCTACCGGTGGGCCGCGCAGGCGGCGAGGGCACGGCACGCAGCGACGTCCACCGCACCGTTCGCTTCATCCTCGTCCCCGCCTGGCAACTGCTTGGACTGCCATGCTGCCCTGTCACAACCAGCTCGCTGCGCCGAACGTAGTGCCCGCGCACTGCGCCATCGTCACATCTGCTCCAGGCTTATCTGGGATCCGGAAGTGGTGGTGGTGCCGCTGGATCGGCGAATTCCGCACGCAGCGCCAGGTGCCAAGGCAACGGTGCGCGCTAGCAGCGCCCGAACGCACGCTTCCCATGTGCTCGCGGCGGGCGCGAACCGTCGGCTCGGAAGAGCGCGAGCTCCGCGCGTCTCCGCCATCGCCCCTCCCGTGTCCCGTTTGAAGCAGACGGTGCCCGAGCACCGCCCCTGCCCCCTCCCACCCAACGCGCCGAGATTGCCCAGCCTCCCATCGGAGGAGCTGGCGGCGACCCGCCGGCGCCAGGGGACGCCTTGGTGCTGTCCGCCCCCGGGGCAGCCAAGGACCTGAGGGTGGCGATGTCTTTAATGGAAGCCGATGACGTTCGAGAATTCCGTGTGTTCTTGGCGATAGAAAGAATTTCGCCCGCATCCCTCGTCTTGTTGTTTGCTTTTAATGACCGAAATAAACGTATGAATTTGGGACGGCGCTTTGGGGGTAATTTCGGTCTTTTGCCAGCGACAGGAATTCCTCCCAAAACGGGTTGGAAGGACCCCCGCTTTGCATGATCGACGCGCTGCATGGCGCCCTCGCCCCGCCATTATGGTCTGCAGGACCGTCAACGTGTGGGAGTGGACAGGCGCCGCCGCCGACGAGGGCGACGAGGCGGGGGCGTGGCTTTCGAGGTTGCTTT
>NNCB01000406.1:0-18239 GCA_002317545.1 Scenedesmus quadricauda | reverse complement strand
GCGCCGCGCTCGTGCGCGCCGCGCCCCACGAACGGCGCGGGCGCGGGCGCCGGCGCGGCGGCGCAGGTGCAGGTGCAGCTGCTGCCGGTGCCATCGCCCGCCAGCATGGTGTGCGGGGACGCCAAGTGGGAGCTGCGGCGCAGGCCCAGCGACCCCGCCGACCCCCTGGCCGGGCTGGAGGGCCTGGCCGCGTGGCTCGAGTCGCGCCGCACGCTCGAGGGCGAGCGCCTGCGCGAGGAGCGCCGCCAGCGCCGCATGCGGCACTCGCCGCAGCGCCCGCGGCCGCGTCCGCGGCCGCGCCCGCCGCGCCCGCCGGCGTGGCGGACGCCGATGCGGCGTTTCCCTACGCACTGCCCGACGCGGGCGACGACACGTGGGGCGGCGCCGGCGCTGGCGCTGCCGCGAGGCGCGGCGCAGCGCGTCGGTGATGATCAGCAACTCCATCAGATTGTCGTTCGCCGGGAAATTGGTCGGCTGGACGATGAAGACGTCCTGCCCGCGAACATTTTCATGGATTTCGACGAACACTTCCTCGTCGGCAAAGCGGCGCACGCTCGTGTCGGTCAGCGGCAGCTCCAGATAGTCCGCGATGGCGCGGGCGCAGAGGCAGGGCTGGCCGCCCGCGCTGGCAGCTGCATGGGAGACGCCCTTGCGCCGCCTCGGCGCCCTCGCCACCGTCCCGCCCCCCTTTGCGCGGCCCCGCCTACCCCGGCCCCCGCGCACTGGCCCTGCCCCCGGCCCCGGCCCGCAGATTATGTACAACCGCGCAAGTATGCACAAGCCCTGGGACAAGTGGCGCAGCCGCGAGTACGGCTTTGTCGACTTTGCGACGCCGGCGCAGGCTGCGCGCGCCATCGTGTGGATGGACGGGGCCGAGATCCTCGAACTCATGAAGGATCGGGCGGGCATCATAGTGCAGTACGCGAAGCCCGCCAACGACTAAAACCTGCGCCCCGCGCGGCGCCGACCGAGGGCGACGGCCCGCCGGCCCCAGCCGGCGGCGGCGGCCCTGACCGCGTGCGGGCTTGGGGATGCAGTCGTCGTAACCCGTCGCGGCGAATGGCCGGGAGCTCCGGACGAATGCGACGGGCTTGTGTAATCAGTTCGTTGTCTGCGCATGCGCGGATGCTTGATGCGGCGCCGGCAGTCTGCGTGCGACTCGCCCTGCCGAGGGGGTGAGGCGGCGCGGTCGCTGTTCTGGCGCGGAGCCCCGTTGAGAACTTTGCACGTGCGTTGCCAGAGAGAGCGTTTGCGTCCTAATCGTCGTAGGGGGTCGAGAGAGCGAGAGTGCAGAATCTTCCGAGCTCTCTGTCAGCTCACCGTGGGCGGTCGCACGAGCGCCGCCTGCCCCGCCTGCGTCGGCGGGCGGGCGGGCGCCCTGGGTGTTCCGATTCCCTGGCGCGCCTGGAGGAGGCCTCCCAGCGCCCTTGCGACACGCGCGATCCCTTTGCGCGATGCGTTGCAAAACCTGCCGCAGTCTGCCTGTGCTGCTTAAGTAGGCCGGTACGCGTGCCGCCGTGCTTCAGGGCTTTGAGGCGTCGTTGAATCGCCGCAATTCAGGACTTCCGGTTGTGAACTTTCGAAGAGGTGTGCGTTGATGCCCCCGTGCATTGTGACCTGCCTGTGCCGGGCGCCCGGCGCAGCGCGGCCCCGCCAAGGCGAGCATTGGCCGGGCGCACAGCGCCGCCCCGCGCACCCAGGCGCATTGCACAGGTCTGACTGCGCGCCTCGTCGTCGCGCGCTGTCGGTCGTGTCCAGCCGCCTTGCCGGCGGTGGTCCTTCGCAGGCCTTGCTTGGCGTGCGAACCGGTTGTGGAGTTTGGTGTGCAGGCCTGAATACCGGAGAAACTTGGCTCCGGTTCCGTTGTGCGCGGCGCCCTTTCTCGCGCTGCTGCCAGGCGCGTGTTGTGGTGCCGCGTGCGGCGAGGCGGCACGCACGCGACAGGTTCGGCACTGCACGATTCGCCTGAACGCGCGCATTTGCTTGCCCATGCCTCCCAATCACTTCAAAGCCGCGCTGGCGCAGCAACTCCACCGCGAGATTCCAGCCACAAACCCGACGATCGCTGCGTTCCTTGTCTCATATCCATCCAGTTCTGTCTTGTGAAGCCGGTATACGTCTTTGATGTGCCGCAGCCAGTTGTCGATCAGGCCCACCTGCTGGTTGCCCATGGCGGTTATTACCCCCCCGCAGCCGTAGTGGCCACACACAATGATGCTGGCCCGTGCTTTCCCAGTAGTTTGGCGCGCTGAGCATACTCCTCCCTTGTGCGATACACCCGCGTCAGTGCGCTTTAGCGCCAATGCCTTCACACACCTTGCTCGTTCGGTGCACATGAGTCATCATGCTGCCTCAGCCGGGCACGCCGGGTTCGGAACCCAGGATCATGGCTTGTGACCGCGCCCCAGTATGCGGGCACCAATTTCGCCGCGATCGATGGCAAGGGGCGCATCGCCGTCCCCTCTCAGTTCCGCAACAATGTGCCCCTCACTGCGGACGGCCAGCGCGTGCTTTGGGTCGGTTCACGAAAAACCTGCCAGGCTGCCTCGTCGCCAGTCCGCATCAGCAACGCGCCGAACGGCGAGATCGAGCGCACCGCGACGAGCCGACGACGGCTCTGTCGAGGGATGCCGAAGTGGTCAGAATGCGCATCGCGACGTGTCCCATGCCTGCACAGGCAGCGTGCTGCCTCCAACAGAACATGGCGCCGCAAACAGGGGAGATTGCGAGCAGCTCGGTGCTGCACGTGCCGACTCGCACGCAGGGTGCCCGTGCTGCTTGGCGTCAGCCAGCCTGGTGTCGAGGTGTTGTCTATCGCGTGCAAGGGCGATCGACCCCGACGTGGTGAACTTTCGCGCGCTCCGAATCGTTTTAGGTACCCCAGGCAGTGGGAAATCCTTTGCAATTGTAAATAATTATATCAAGCAACACATAGAGAAAGGTTTCTCTATGTATATCTACGACTTCAAGTTTGATGATCTCTCCACCATTGCATACAACCATTTGCTGAAGCACGCGGATAAGTCGCAGCAGGTCTGGTAGCGGGCGTCGAGGCCGATCGTTGGGAATTGCGGCCGGCGGGACCGGCCCGCCGGCTTGGTCAGCTGGCGAAGCAAGCAACGGACCAATTGAGCGGGCGTGTTGCCAGACTTCGCGGCCCCCTGCATGCTCGCAGTGCCGGCGTATGCGCGCGTGCACTGGGATCGGCTTTGTATGAAAATCCAAAGCCATTAAGCGCGCACCACACATTGCGCAGTTGTTGCTATAACGTTGCTGTACTCTGCTTGAAGCCGGCGATACAAATACGCTCTCCGGTGCAGATCACGAACGAAAGTCTTACTTATACCACCCGGAATATACCCGATATAGCCGGTAGTGACCAGCAGCTACTGCGTATCATCAATGATGAAAACAGTGTGCAGGGCGAGGACGGATGTGCGCAGATGGGGCAATGTCCTTGTTTCCTGATGTCGAAGCTGGGGTGGTGACGGGTCAGGATGGGACCGATAATAAACTGGTACGTTTTTGTTTCGCAAAAGAGGACGCTACATTAAAGGCTAAGCTTTAAAAGCTCACCCGGTCTTCTCTGCTGATTGTCTGACTGCCTCGGCTGGAACCCAGGCTGCAGCGCAGTCCTGGTTGTCGCAACGCGGATCAAGAGCCCCCGAGAGGAGTGCTGTTAAGGTCCTGGTCGTGGTCATGCGACATCTCCTTGTTACGTTTGAACAAGGAACGCCCGGTCGGGATTGTGGTTGCTTCGGGGAAAAGGGGCGGGCTACGCCGGCTTCCAGCTCTTCCGCTCTTCGGCCTGGTACGTAACAGCCACTCCTTCACTTTCTCGATGCGCTGCGCGATAAGGTACTGCTCGATGGTCGTACCCGTTATGCGAAAACTTAGGGTTGGACCTCACGAAAGCCGAACAGTATTGAGACTGTGGGTCTAGCGATGTGCAAATCATTTCATGGGGCTTGTGGCCTTCTACTAAAGAAGCGGCAAAATTTCTAACGGTACAGGCTAGGAAACCTAGTCCTGAAGCAAACCCTGGGGAACTGCCTCAGCTGTTTTTGCGATGCGCTCGGCAGGTATTCCCGTCGCGCCGCTCGCTTTGGCTCTCTTCACAGCTGAGTTTGCTGCTGCGCAGCTAGAGCGCACATGCTGTGGACAAAGTGTCCGGGCAATGTCGCTGACAACACAATGTACCGTAGCTCACGACCATTCGCCGGTCCGCTGACATAAAGATATCTGTGAGGCAGCCAGCAAGTTTGTCGAATCGGGATCTGGGTGACGCTGCACCCAGCTCGGAGCTAATTGTGATTGTATTCTAAGATGTGAAGCTCGTGAACACTGACGGCGAAACCGCGTTTTGTGAGCACGGGAGCTGCCAAACACACAGTACCGGCGCGCGCTGCCGGCTCGGTGGCAATGAGCGACGAGGAGGAGCACCTAGAGACATGGATGCTGCAGGATATGCTGCAAACCCTGCCGTATTTACACGGGTGCGTACGATGCTGCAGCGGTTCGCAATGGCTCCCGGGCGAGTACTCGCTCTGCGTATGAGCTCAAGCAGCAAGATCGAAGTCTACGACATCGACATCCCGTCATCAGGTGGTCGCTGGCGTCGGCATCCGGTTCTAAGCGACTCGCTCGAAAATTCATACACGCAGCATCGCGCACTGCGTGCATCGCCCACGGCCCGACACACCACACGTCAACGCTCACACTCCTCTCCCTTTCTGTTGCCCTCGGCCTGCAAGCGCAGCCGCCGCGGGCCTGCACCCACCAGCCGGGCCCGCACACACGGAAGCGCACACACCAGCTTTCGCGCTCACACGCGGACACCACGCACACGGGCACCTGCTGGCGGCCCGCTCCCCACCTCAGGAGCTCATCGCGGGCGGCGTGGCGGGCGGCCTGTCCAAGACATGCGTCGCCCCCTTGGAACGCGCCAAGATCCTCATGCAGGTCCGGCCGTGGAAGAAAGGGCGCTGAATTGGGAATGAGCAATTCGAGCATCCTGACCGGCCAGATGCCGGTCGCGCCGGGTACGAGCGCCCGACCAGTCGTTTTTGACGATCTGAATGGCGAGATCGGGGACAAGGGCTTTCTTGTCACTTCGACCGAGGATCTGTTCAACTGGGCGCGCACCGGGTCGCTGTGGCTGTGATGTCCTTTGGCCTTGCAGACGCGCGGGCCGCAGGCGTCCTCTCTCGGCGGCACCCTCAGGTTCATGAGGGAGCCGATGCGCACCTGAGGCCGTTTCAAGGCGGAACCCGACCTTCGTCGGGGCAAGTCCGATTTGCGGTACGAGCAGGCCCAGCCGAGTGGACCAGCACGGCTGGCCGCACAATCCCTGCGTATGTGAACCCGATCAGTGCCGCCCGTCTACGTGCTGCCTGGTCCGCTGGTGCGCCTTTTATGCAGGGGCAACCTGGCCGGTGGCCAGCGAATAGGCCCCATGAACAGGACGCCGATGATGCCGGTCGTGACCACGCCGGCGCGTCCCTGGTAGGCGTGGGCCAGTCCGAACACCACCCCGCTGAGCAGCAGGTATGCCAAGGCCGGAAGCGGCGGCAGCAGCACCACCATCGCGGCCACCACGAACGGCGGCACGGACGGACTCGGAGGGGCTGATCCTGCTGACCAGCAACGGCGATATCGTCAACGAGCCTGCGCGCAGCACAAGCTGGAAACGGACAGCGGTGGTGGGAACAGCTCGGGCCGGACAGATCCTGTGTGGGACTGCGCCGGCGCAGTGTCAGAAGCGGTGAGGTGCAGGCATGTCTCGCGAATCGGTGCTCCACAGCTTGCATCCTAAAACGCACCGCCGGACGTGCTCGAACAATATCAGACGCGCTTCAAATAGTCCTCGTCAGAATAGCAGGAGCACCAGCAGCAGCAGTATCTGTGGCTGCGGCTGCTGCAGCAGCGCGCAGAATATCTGCTGCGTCGGCGACGATGACCAGTCGATCTATTCGTGGCGCGGCGCCGAGGTCGCGAACATCCTGCGCTTCGAAAAGGACTAGACCTTTGACCGGACTGCATGAAAGACGTATAGAGACTGGGAGCAGGATGCGGCCGCGGCGGCAGGCGGCATGGGCGGCGGCGGCGGCGGCGCGCCGACGGGGGAGCGGCTGCCCGTGGGCGTGATGCTGCTGGCGGGCGGCGTGTCGGGCGTCGTGGCGCAGACGGCGACGTACCCGCTCGACGTCATCCGCCGCCAGCTGCAGTCGACGGGGCTCGAGCTGCCGCAGTTGGGCCCCGCCGGCGCCATGCCGCGGGGCAGCGACCGACCGCGCGCCGCGCATCCTCGACACGCGCACGCAATCCTGCAGGAGAGCGGGCCGCGCGGCCTGTTCCGCGGGCTCCAGCTCGACTTCCTCAAGGTGGTGCCCTCGACGCCATCGGGTTCAGTACCTACGATTTCATCTATACTATCTTGGCCTGCAAACGCCGTGACACGCGGTCATCGCGTTGGCCTTCGCCGCATTGGGTGAGGTGTGTCGCCCGCCGAAATGTGCCTACGAGTGGTGCATGAAGGCGCGGTTCAGGCTCTCTGTTTCAGGGCTGCGCTTAGGGCGGCAGCGTCGAATGCGGAGGCGAGGGATGTTCAAGAAGATGTTTGCTGCTGCCTTACTGGTGTCAACCTATTGGCATGGCGCGTGGCGCATGCCGCGTTGTTTTTGGCTATGGTTATTTGGTTGTTGGACAATCCCTTTCTTTAAAAAATGATACCACATGTGGGGTACTTAGGTTTTAAACTTCTACCTACTTATTAGTTAGATTTTCCTTAGAATGAGGGTGGGCAGCACGTGAGGGGGTGACAGCTACAGTTCAAATTGTGCGAACGCTGGGAGATGATGGGGTGGAGAGAGTTGTTTAGTCGACCGCGTCTGAATGAATGTCCCAACGACCCATCCCCAGCAACCAGGGCCCATTCTCAATAGCAAGGTGGGGCAGTCCCCTCCTGCCGGCCGCTGCAACTTCCAGTTGCGCTTGAAGCGGCCGGCATCAACGGGTAGCTGCCGGCCGTGGCAACCCATGCGGAGGGCACACAGGTTGAGGGCAGTCAAGAATAATGGTGGGATCACACAGTAGCGTATCTTCAAAAATGCGGTAGGCAATCGGTTGAAACGAAAAAGCCATCAATGTGCGCCCTTTTTCGTCCGTCAAAATCCGGTCTCCATATAAGTTAAACTGGCCGCTCTGGCCGTTGAAGCGGTACTCCCGGGGCCGCCCCTCAAAGTACAGGTACTTATTGACTACTACCGTCTCGCCCGTTTCTTCATCCGCTCTTACCAGCTGGTAGGGACGGACACAGTAGCGGGGCCAAGTCGTTTGATGAAGGCTCTTGCATGCCATGGAACACCAGCGTAGAACGTAACTTTTCCTGCCCTACGGAGGCGAAGGCAGCTGTGCAGCGGGCTCGTGCTTGGCGATCTCAAGTAGGCCAGGTGTCAGCGCCGGGGCCTCGGCGACTCGAACACCAGTTGGCAGAGCGCACGGCGCTGCTTCTCCAGACAGGACACGGTGGCGCGGGCTCACGCCGTCAGCAGTGCCTGTCAACATGTTGCCGCATGGAAGGCCGCAGTGGCATGCAGCCAGGCCGAAGCGGCAGCTCCCTTGTGCTGGCTGGGGCGTGGGCGCTGCGGGATGCGCGTGTGGAGACAGCTGTCTCCACACTTTCAGCCCTGCTTGTCGCAGGAAGGGCAAATGGGCAGCCATGGCACATAACAATGGTGGGGAATGAAAGAAGTATCTATCTCCCATGACGCTTCGATGGCCCTGCAAAAGGGCGCTATGGCCCGCGGTCATCTGGTGCCAAATGCCTGTGACGGACCATAGCAGGTACCGATTGCACCAAAGCAGTGATAGAGCTCGTATCGCGCCTCTTACCCTGATATCCTGACACAGGTAGTATAGTCGTGCCCGCGCAGCTCCAAGCAGCGCTTGCATGTCATGGCCTGAGTCCAGGCGCGAAGGAGCACCTCGCCGCAAGCCCTGCTTTACATTTTTCTATGTCTTTTTCCCTTGACATCGCACTCTCTGTTCTTCTGTCCAAGCATACACACAGAAAGTTTCGGACAGATTGGCCGTTCCCCCGCTCTATCGCGTCGGTGATTGACTTCTGGCTTTGCCGAAATGGAGCCGGGTCAGCTCGAGATCAAGAAAGAACAGGAAGTACTGATCGACCCATCGGCAGTTATTGAAAACAGCACTTATTATCGCCCCTTGCTATATTGGCCCGGAAGTAGTGGTTAGAAACGCAGTAGTGGGACCACACGTATCCCTTGAAAAGGGGGTCTGTGTTGAATTTTCCCTGTTAAGCAATAGTATCGTTCAGGAAGGCACTCAGTTAAAAAATGTACATTTAGAAAATTCCCTTAGGAAAGCATTTTGCTTTCAATCTCATGGCTATGGTGCAGTGATTATCGGCGCCGAGGCCACCGTCAAGACCTATTAATTTGGTAATAGCCGGTCCGTGAATCAATTTTTTACTACAGACCGCATGGCGCACCAGTTACAGCATAACCATAGCTGGGACCATAAATGGTTTTTAAATACCAGTGTAGGTTATACAGATTACAGGCGTTATACCAAAAGCGAAATAAACCGGTACTGAAACATACTTATCCATCAGGGCTTTGGGAACGATCAATGGTGGTCTGCACAATCGGTTGCGCAGCATCCAGCAGACGATGGTCACCGTGACAAACGCGCCACCAGCCCCACCTGGCAGCCGGGAAGCGGACGTGACCAGGGGCCAGGATAGCGGCCGCGCAAGGTGACTGGGATTGCACACAACGCAAGGTTTGGGGCGGCTGCGACATCAGGCGCGGCTCAAGGCTTCTAAGGGCACGTATGCAGAACACGCGGCTATCTCTATGTAAGCTGCTGCGTGGGTGACGTGGCTCCACGTGGCAAGCGATCGCCCAGATCCGCCATCACCCTGCGTGGGGCATTCCAATGCCCAGGCACCACGAACTCGCGACCACGTGCTTGCCAGGCCGAATCCTGCGTACGGTAAGCATATGGCTTGATCTCGCTGCTCCAGATGTCGCCGCCGTCGGCCGCCTGCTTGATGCGGTCCAATGCCTCGTCGACCGTGTCGGAAGCGGTGGACGGCGGCAGCAGGTGGGCCACAGAGCGCAGGCTTGCTATGCCACGCGTCTGCTGCAGCGCAACATGCGTTGTGTGGCTGGTGGCTAAATGCTAGCCGAACCCACCTGTTCGATGCGTGGGCTACTGTGGTGCTGCGGAGCAGCCCATGCTGGTGCCGCGGTGGCGCAGGTGATGCTGCTGCTGTGCCTCGGAAGCGTTCGCGGCACACGTCCATTGCTGCCCTTTAGCAGCGGAGGTAAAGATGAACTGCAGGCGTCCCGTCGCGGCAGCCCTGGCCTTGAGCGTGTTTGTGAGCGTTCGCTTGCCAGCAGATCTTGCAACCAGTCGAAGGGAGTCAACAAACACGAATGTTGACGCGTCAGTGGATCTTCCCAAGCTAGTCGCATTTCTTAACCAGATTCCTGGAGTTCGTGTCATCTCTTCGTATGCCACGCCTGATGCGTACTGGTGGGTAAAGCTAGAGATAGACATTTCTCACAAACTAGCGTGGAGTGTGGTGCAAGAGCTTGGCTTTGTACTTAACTACATATCCATAGGAGAGAAGCTTCCTCCGGTGTTTATGCCAGTCCATCACCACCGCGCGGGCCCATGCTGCCCGCTACGGGTCCACGATATGAATTAAGACGAACCCCTGAAGATGTCTTTGCTGAACGCGTCGGCTCCGCCACAGGTAACGCGCAAAAAGATTGGCAAGTTGGGTCGGATAATTGTTCGCTTCCAGCGCTCTAGGCACATGAGCTACAAGCGCAGGAACACGGTGCATGCGGGTGGAACGGCGCAAACTCCCTATTTGTCGGGAAGTTGTCGTCGTTTGACAGGTGCGATCTGCGCACATTTCAGGTAGTTTTGCGTCGAAATCGACACCATCATTCGCAGATGCAAGCCCACGCCCGCCTGCTTGCCCTGCTTGCCCGGGCGGACAGGCGCATCGCGGATTTCGGCAGAAGAGCGGAACGACGTGGTCCCGGCAGGTGCCCTCGGCATCCCGGACTGTGAGTGCGTGGAGCAACTATGTTGTGAAGCCCCTCTTTATCTATCCTAGCAGCCACCTCAAGGTCAACCACGCCTGCACCACTGGCAAACTTGTCAAATACTTCTTTAGATAAGTAATAATCTGTTCCTTTAAGTTTATATACCTGGTTTTCATCAAACCATTGAATAATAACCGGGGTGACGCGAAAGGATTGTGCAGACGCTCGGTTGATGCTGACAGCTGACCCTTAACCCGCAGACACACGGCAGGCAAGAACATACCTACCAGCACTTGGCCTTACAATCAGCACACATCATAAGCTTCCTGCATGCGTTCTTCCAAAAACAAAAACTGCAAGATCACTGGCATAGCCCAGATCGATCACCAGGAGTCGTTGGTGTGTTGTTGTATCAACAACTTGCTAATACCCGTATCACGCCGCTGAGAGGTGGCCGTCGCGAAAATGCAGCGAGCGTCGCCTGGCAACAAGGGCCTACTCGAATGAGCAATACCAAGAAGCCATGTTAATGACGTGCCGTTCCTGCCGACATGGATCGAGCCCGCCATCCGGTGCAGGGCCGCGCCAGCGCTCGTGCCAGCCGAACAATGCGATCATCAACGCCGCCGAACGCTCGGCGTCGCTGACCGACAGGGTCAGCAAGAACGTGCTCCACGGCCTGAGTCTCTGTTGGCCGGATCTATAGCTTCGTGCGTTTGCGCTCGCATCTCTGTGAGCGCAAGACCAATCAGCGCATGTGGGCGATGCGACTGGGTGGCGTGAGGCCACGGCGACACGCACGCCCGTCCGCGAGCGACCCCGCATACTGCATGCGCCGGCACCTACCAACGGCAGAATGCCGAGGGCGCAGCGATCCAGGATGGCGCGATCGAAGAGTTCTGCAAGGCGCCGGCTGCTACATAATCGCGGGCGCTGCCGAGCGCTTCGCAGTGCAGTTCCACCAATTCACCGTCGAGGCGGAGGAGGGGGAGCAGCTGGTCCTGAGGGTCACGCGCTGCACGCGCGTCCCGCTACCCCCGGCATACTCGTCAGAAGTCGTCAGCACAGCTCCTGCAGGCGAGGGCGGCGCAGCGCCCACCGCAGCCACGGGGGACGGCCGCGCTGACAAGCGAGCGTCGCAAGACGACGGCGGCGCTGCAGCCGCGGCGCCGTCACCGCGCCGGCGCGCGAGCGCGCAGGCGTCGGCCGTGCGGAGCTGCTGTCTGATCTGGTGGGCGACCGCTTCTCCACCACCGGCATCGACGACGCGTTTGAGGCGGTCGTCGCCTGACATGATCTAGCCGCCGCGCATGCTCGCTGGCAGCGGAGCCCGGCGCGCCGGGGACCGCTGCGGGCGACCGGTAGCTGCGACGGCGGCTCTGTCGGAGGTGGTGGACGCGGCGGCACCGGCGCCGTGGCGGCCAGCCGCAATGTGAGGGCGGCGGCCGCGGCCAGGGGCGGCCGGACAATGTGGGCCTGGACGTGCCGCAAGGCTTGCAGCTGGAGCAGCCTGGCGGGCAGCAGGGCAAGGCGCAGGAGCAGGGGGACGCAGGCCACCAGCAGCAGCTGCAGCAGGACGAGGATGAGGAAGACGAACAGGAACGGCAGCAACGGCAGCATCAGGAGCACCTGCAAGCCATAGACGCACCAGCCGTCGACGCGGCGCCGGCCTGGTATGACAGGCCCGACTTTGTCGATGGCAGCGACGGCGGCGGCTACTGGGGCACGCCCGTCAAGGGCGGCACGCCCCAGGGCGGCCCGTCCACGCCCAGCAGCGGCACCAGCAGCCCGGGGCCAGCCAGGCGGGCGGCGGGTCCCTGGGCGCCGCGCTGATGCGGCGTATGGCGACTTCCAGGAGATCTCGCGCATGATCTCCGAGGACAAGGCGCCGCCTTCTGGCCAGAGCATGAGCAGCCGAAGAGCACCCGCAGCTGGGGCCGCAGCCGCAAGAGCAGCAGCAGCAGCAGGAGGAGGAGGAGGAGGAGCAGCAGCAGGACGACGAGGGGACGGCGCGCGGCGCAGCGGCGCTGCTGCCGGCGGTGGTCGGGGGCGACAGCGACCTCCCGATCGCGTCGGCGTTCGCGGACGCAGAGGATGGCATCGCGGAGGTCGACGCGGACGCGGTCGGCCGCTGGCTGGGGAGAGCAGCTCTGATACGGCCTCGGCGCGCAGTTCCGCGGACGACGGGGCGCCCGAAGATGGGTGCCGCGGCCCTCGTTCTTGTTGACGAGCACGGCGGCGTTGCTGTCGAAACGGATCGACCGAGCTGGCGCGGCGCACGTCCTTCGCGGTGCGGACGATGACGGCGCGATGCACGTCGCCTTCTTCACCTTGCCGCGCGGCTGGGCTTCCTTGATCGACACGACGCCAAGAGGGTCTTGACCAGGTCAAAGAGCATGAATCAGCAACATGCGCAGTAGATGGCCAGAGCAGAGGCGGCAAGGACCGCCGCTCCACTCTCGCCTGTGCAGGAGCTCTCCGCCACGGCGACCGCCTGATGGCGGACGCGCAGCCGCTCAGCAGCCGTCGCGCGAGCCGCACCTCGGCCCGCAACTTGCCCGCCGACGGCCCAGCCGCGGCGCCGCCGCGCGGCGCCTCGGCTGGCGGCGCGCGGCGCCGTCGGCCGCGGGCAGCAGGCGGGCGATCCGGACGGCTTCGGCCCGTGGCAGCGCCGCGGATCAAGGCGTGTGCGGCGGCTTTGGGCTGGCGGCTGCTGGCGAGGAGCCCTACGTTCCAGGCGCGCCGCTGCACGTGCCCGGCCCGGGCAGCCACCGACCAGCCGGACGCTCTCAGGTGCGCGCGTCGCCAAAACCTCGACGCTTGCGAGGCAGCGGGCTGCCGCCGCAGCGGCCGCGCAGCCCCGCGCCGGCGGCGGCGCGCCCGTTGGGTTGCACGGCGCAATTTCTTTAGCACGGCCGCGGTCGCGCTGGCGCCTGGCTCGATGCGCCCGGTGTCTCCGCCTCTCGCGCCCGCCCACTCCCCCCTCCCAGGCCGCCTGCCGCCAGACCAAGAGCACGGCGCCGCACTGGCGGCCGCAGCCGCGGGTGACGCGGACCCTGACGTCGTCCCACGCGCGCAGACCGCGCCCGGCGGGATCCCCAGCCGCCGTGCCAGCCGCGCGGACAGCGGGGTCGGGGCGTCGACACGCCGGACAGCGACGGGAAGAATAGAGGCTTTACGAGGTCGCGCCGGAGCCGGTGCCGCCGCCTGGGCAGGTGCGCGCGCTGATGACGTGAACGAGGTCCCCGGCAGCGCTGGCGCCGCATGCTGCGGTTGTGCGCGCCTTGTATCCGGCTCTCATGCGCAATATCGGCACTCGCCAGTCGCTGCGCGATGACGCGCGCAATGTGCAGCGACAAAGCGTGCGCCCTTGCATCACTGCAGACGCGCACACCACGCAGGAGCTGCGCCGCCGCTCCAGCGGGTTGCAGGTGCCGGCGTTGCTTGGGAAGCTGCAGCTGCGGCTGGGGTGGCGCGGATGCTGATGTCAGCACGACGCTCGCGGACGAAGGCGCCGGTGCTGCTGCTCGGCGGTGGCGGCGGTGGCGGCGGCGGCGGCAGTGGGCAGCCGAGCGACCCCGCGCGTGTCCTTTGACGGTTTGCCAGCCCGCGGCAGTGGCGCAGCGCCCGGCCGGCGTCGGCGGGGCGGCAGTTCGGACGGGCGGCCAGGCGCTGGCGAGTGGGGGTTCCTGGCGGGCACTAGGGTGCGTATCTGGGCGGCTGCAGGAGGCGGTGGAGGTGCGCGGTTGACAGGTCGTTGAGGCCCGGGTCAGCAGTGTCAGCGGCGCGGCCGACAGCAAGGTCCCGCACGGGCGTGGTGCGAGATGAACCCCTGGCGTCAGGGGCGGCGGCGGGCGGCGGCCGAGGGCCCGAGGCGCCTTCCGAGGGCGCGGCCTCGGGAGAGAGGCTGCGATCTTTGGAGGCGGGGCGCTCGGGGGCGGCCTCATGCGAAGGGCGGCGGACTCGTTCGCCCTGTCGTCAGCTGACAGCTTTACGTGCCCTGCGTTCCCGTTCGGCGGCGGCGGCGGCGACGGCAGCGGCAGCGGCAGCGGGAGCCGCCCAGGCAGCGCTTCAGGCACGCCGGCGGCGAGCGCTGCGCCCAAGGGGGCAACTGGGGCCACCTCCAACCTCGCGCACGTGTCGGCGGGGCTGTACGAGGGCGTGGGCGCCGATCTGGCGGCGGGCGCGGCCGGGGCTTGCGAGCTTGGAGAGCGGCGTGAGCAGCCTGCGGAGGCGGCCACACAGCAGCTGCCCGCGGCCGGCAAGGGGAGCGGCGACAGCATCGCCGGGGCGCTTCCCGGGGGCGCGAAGCCCAACCCATTTTTCGATGGCTTCGGGTCGTTCTTCCTCAGGCCACTGGACGCCTTGAGCCGCGGCGGGTGCGACGATGACGAGGAGGTCGGCAGCGCCCGCATCGGCACGCATGTGGATCCCTCAGACCCCCTGGAGCAGTCTCGCCCGTCCCTGCTCTTCGACGCGGCCTGCCGCGCGTCGGCCGCGGGCTTCTGCCTCGGGCTTGGCGACGGCCTCGCGGCACGAGAGCAGGCGGGGCCGAGGGGCGCGGTGCAGCGGCTCGAGCGTTGGGCATCATGGGGGCGCCGGCGGCGCAGCTGGAGCGGGAACGTGCCGCGGAGCAGGCGCACGCGGACGCGCATGCGCTCGCCGCCGCGTCGGCGGCGGAGCTGCAGCAGCGGGCGCAGCGGGGGGCGTGGGGCTCGCAGGCGCAGCCGTTTGGCGGCGTGAGTTCGCACGAGATATCGCCGGCTGCAGACGCGGACGGCGCCACTGATGACGCAGCCGTCGCCGGGGCACGGCAAACAGCGTCACCAGTGGGAGCCTCGATCCTGGTTCCAGCGGGCCTCCGCACAGCACATCAGCTGCAGCGGGAGCAGAATGAAGGCAGCAGGATTGGCGTGTCGCAATATGTGGCGGGCCCAGGATTACGGGACGATCCGGCGACACCTCCGACAAGGGCGCAGCTGCGGCGGGGGAAACGCCGCTGCGCGTCAGTGCAGCGCTTGATGGCGCCGAGGAAGCGGGTGCCGTCAGCAACGGCGGCGGAAGCGGCGCGCTGGTCGGCGCGGAGGCCCCTGGGCTCGTACGCAGAGCAGGGTCTGGGCGGCTTGCAGCAAGCGCGCTGACACCCAGCAGCAGCAGCAGCAGCAGCAGCAGCCACTGGTGCACCCCGTGGCGAAGGGTGTGGATGACAGCCGCGAGGTTCAATACACTGGGATGGTGCTGGGCGGACGCTGGTGGGCATGCCTGCTTATGCGGAGGGCGACGACGACGACTCGGCGCCTGAGGTGTCGCGCCACATCGCCGACACGCTTGTCAACGCGCTTGCATCGGACGGTGCCGGGCGGAAGTCGGCGAGCAGCAATACGGCGCTGCGGCGGCCGATCTTGCAGCCGAGGGAAAAACCCCGCCCATCTGCCAGGGGACGCATCGGGATCCGCACGCAGCCCAGAACCCTGACTGTACCTCGCTTCGCAAATCCTGCTGTGGATCGCTGTCGCGGTGCTCGGCGTGCTCGTCGCGGCGCTCGCACAAGGGCGTCGCATACGACACCTGGTTGCACGCGACGAAGGACTGGAGCCGGTTCAAGCGCTGGCGTGCCAAGTCGATCATGATGCTGCTCGTCACCAGCCGCTTCTGGCCGAAGCGGATCAGGGGCATGAAAAATCTGCTCAAGCAGGACGGGCTGACCGGCTGGCGCGTCACCGCGCGCATCTGGTGGTATCTGATCGGCAATCCGGGGATATTGCGCAAAAGCTTTCTGCCCGGTGGCTCAGCTAGTTTCATGCCGGGTGGAACCATGAATTGTTGCATGCGATTGCCAAACAGCAAACTTGTGGCTTAGTGTGGCGACCTCCTGCAACCGCCGGCTGCACGCGGCCACGCGCCAGGCCACCTCCTGCGGCCCGTCGGCGCGCTGCTGTGGCCGGCCGTCCGGGCGCGAGGCGGCCGGCCCGCGGCCGCCTGCTGGGCGGCGGCGCTGTCGGCGTTCCCGGCCGCGCTTATAGGGTCGATGCCGACGTACCAGCAGGTGGGGACCTGGACGAAATTGCACGCGCACGCGTGAGGGGGTGTGAGTGTGGGTGTGGGTGCGGCGCCCATGTGTTGCAAGTCATTGTGTGCAGCGTTTGTGACAAAATATCTTGAATGCTTGTACTGCTTGCAGGGGCTTGCTGTAGCGACATGGATTGCGGCGTCGGGGGTCGCGCTCACACGAGAAATGCAAGCGAAGCGCCCGCCTTACAACGCATGGCGCAACCCCTCTCACTGCAGGCAGGCTTTGTGGGCATCGCATTCGCCGCCGCGCTGCGCTTGGTCCAGGGCGTCGCCCTCGGCGCAGACCTTGCTGGCCCTGCGATCCACGGGCAGAGCGGGCACGCCTCCAACTCGGCCTCCACGCCGACCGCCGTCCCCGCGACCGCGGCGCTCGGCGCGCTCGCGGCCGCGGTCGTCTGCCTGTACGTAACCTGGGTGCTCGGCGCCGCGGCGCTCGCGGCGTGGGGGTGGCGCGTGCCGCTCGTCGCGGGCCTGGCGGTGGAGGGCGCGTCGCTGGCGCTGCGGCTGCTGGTGCTGCGGGACCCTGAGGAGGGGTTGGGCGCGGCCGAGCTGGCGGACCGGCGCGGCGTGGGGCTGGCGCACGTGCTGAGGTGCGGGGGTCGCCAACAGGTGCTGTTCGGCGGTGCTCGCGCGCTCCGCGACTACGGGTCTCGGAGTGCCGACGCATGCGACGGGCGCAGCGGCTGCTCTCGTGACGCATGCGCGACGCGATGACGATCCTTATTCGTTGTCGCCGCCGACAAGGGCACCGCGACCTTCTCCGACGTTGCCAATGCGCTCGCGATGGAACGCGACTTCTGGCTCGGCGATGCGCTTCGCGGCAGCCTCCTTCTACCTGATCGACGTCGATGCCCCCCGCATTCCTCTCGGGCCTCGCCTCAATGGCGCCCCCCGTGACTCTCGTCATCAATGCGCCAACTTGCTCGTCCTGACGTCCGCGATCCTTCTCGGCGGGTGGCTGGCAGGCCGCCCCGCCGGGCCCCGGCCCGTGCTGCTGGGCGGCTGTGGCGCGGCAGCTGCGCTCGGCTACCCCCTGTGGATGCTGGCTGGCGGGGGCGCGGTCGCCGCGCGGCGTGTTCGGCATTCCGACTTTCTTCGTTGGCGATGAGATGTTTTTTGGCAAGGATCGGCTGGACCAAGTCGAGGAGGCGCTGCGGGGTTGAGTTTCGGCAAGGGGCAGCTTTGGGGTGGAGAGCTGCCACAAACCCTCCTCCCCTTGTGGGAGAGGATAGCGCAGCTTGCTCCGTCGACAAGCATAGCTTGGTGGCTGGCACGCCACGCAGGCAGTAAACCCCCTCTCTTGCAGCCTCCATCTGTAAACTTCATGATGTTTTCCATGTACGTGTCAGATGCCTCAATGTTGCGTCGCCCTAGCCGGCGCGTCTGCTGGCAGCCTCGGCCCCTCCTGCCGTCGGCTTGACGGCCGCAAGGTCAAACTGGCGGCGGCTGCACTTGTATGATGCCGCATCTCGCTCAGCGGCGCCGCTTCGGACGCGGATCACGGCGCAGACCATGAGGGCCTGAAGAAGATGCTCGGTGGCCTGCGCCTACGTGCTGACCGCTGCTGCTTGTGACAACGTGTGGGCCCATCATCGCCGAGGCATAGGCATATTCGGATTCATCATATCCGATCGGGGTCGCGGCAAAAAGCGCAACGCCCGGATGATTGCCGAGCATCACCGCGACCTTGAGCGGAACCCCTTCCCGCTCCGCGGCCAGGATCTGCCGGCCCATGTCATGGGCCGGGATCGTCATCAGACTGAAGCGATCGGGTCCCTGGATCTGCAGGCGGTAGATACCGACATTCTGCTTGCCGGGCTGGTTGGAATGATGGCAGCCTCTCGCGACCTGATGAACGCTGTATGTCGCACGGCTGACACCTGGCTCACAGAGCTCCCAAGCAGCCCCCCCCTTCATGATGTCTATCGCCGCGCTTCACGCTCCAATTGATCGAGCGACCAGGACCGTCGTATCCCGTTTTGTGCGCAGCTGTAACAAAGTTCACCTGGCACTCTGGCCTGACGGTCATCAAGGCAGCCAGTAAGGAGGTGCAGGGACGGGTACTGGTGAGCTTCC
>NNCB01000405.1:0-18240 GCA_002317545.1 Scenedesmus quadricauda | reverse complement strand
CGCCTGCCATGGGCGACGACGGCGCGGGCATGCCGCCGCCGCTGCCGCCGCCGCCAAGTCCGCCGCCGCTAGCGCCGCCGCCTGGGCGTGGCAGCACGGGCGCGCCGGAGCCACCCGCCAGGTGCCATGCATACTGGCCGCGCGCTGCGCCTCCGCCGCCGCCGCGGCCGCAGCAGCCGCGGCCTGCCGCGCGTCCTGGTCGACGCCTGGCCGCCCCACCGGGGGCAAGCCGGCCGCCGGCCCTGGCCCGAACCCCGCATCGCATCGGCGATGCTCGCCCTCACCCCGATCAGCCCCTTCCGCCCCCGCCGCTGGCGCGGTGCCCTCGTCCCCGCCGACGAGCATCCGCTGGCGCCCGGCGGCGGGCCGCGGCTGATGCCGTCTGGCGGCAGCATCTCTCGCCGCGCCCTGTCCAGGTCCCACTCCACCTTGAACTCCTGGGCGATCTCTGACAGCACCTCCAGCTTCAGGGAAGCTTCGGGGGGCTCCACGGTCACGCAGCGGCGCAGCCGCTCGTTCACGTCCACCTGGCCGGGCAGGTGCGGCAGGGCTTGTGAGTTGAGGTGCTCGTCCCAGAGAAGGTGGGAGGAGACGACTGACAACGCACGCGTGCCTGCCGTGCGCAACTCGCCCGCACCCGTGACGCCGCCGTCAGCAAGGCGCCGACAGCGGCCACAATCAGGGCAGAGGTGCCGCGTCAGCCCATTCTCAACGCCGCCCCGCCACGCGCCGGCCCCGCCCGAGCACACGCGGCCGCGGCCGCCACCGGGCCTGAGCGCAGGTGCGATGCCGTCTCCATGCGCGGGCCGTACACGAAGATCTCGCGGTACGGGCGCGGCTTCGGCAGGTCGGGCACCTTCGACGAGTCGAACTTGAAGGCGATGGTGTGCTTGGGCAGGCCGTCGGCACCTGACTGGAAGTAGCTGGTGCGCAGGGTGGCATCGATGACGCCGATGAAGCCGCGCAGGATGCGGTCCCGCTTCGGGCTCGAGGACTCGCCTGCTGTCGCAGCAAGGCCTCTGAGCGCCTCTGCGTGTCCTGGCGCACTCCGTTGGCGTTTGCCACCAGCGAGGCCCTTCGCCGTTGCTCCGTGAACAGCTCGAGGATGTCATAGGCCGTGCGAGCAATGCGAGGAGGCGGGATTCGGCTCGCAAAAGTCAGCGTCGCTGCAGCAGAGGGGAGCAGAGGTGTGTGCGCGAACGACGGGGGTGCGGCTGCCATCGGGACGCCGGACGCCCTGCCGTGTGCCCCTTCACCTGCAGGTCAGGGACTCGCGGATGACGGCCTCAACTCGGATGCGCGCATAGTCCTGCTTTCCGGTTTTGAGCAGCTCAGCAATGTCCTTGCGATAATTGGCCACCTGCCGCAGCCAACGGTTTCAGCTGTGAACCACAGGCAAGTGGCAGCAGATCGCGGCATGCAGATACGCATGTGTCCTGAAAACGCCACGGGTCACGGCGGCAGGATGCGGCCGGGTTCAGAGCGCAGCGGCGCAGCGCGTCCGGCGCGCGTCAGCACACAGCAGGCGCTTGCCTGCATTGTACGCTTGTTGCGCCGGAGCTTGATGCGGCCCAAGCAAAGCCTACACGTCGCCACGCAATAGGGGTGATTCCGAGCCCAAGGGTGGCTGCGGTTGGTTTCGAGGTACCAGCACCTGATCGAGCGATTGATTCAGCTGACCGAGCCCACCCACATTGTGCTGCATTGCATGTACAACGTTGGCAGGATTTGGGGTGCTGCCCCGCGATACTGGAGTCTCTCCCCATAACTCCGGATCAAGCGCATTGCCATATCCGCGGGATCTACGGCCACGGACTCGGGCCAACGAGGAAGTACGATAACATTATGACGCTCTCGGGCCTGGCGCTGGCCTCGTGGATTTGGTCGACCAGTCTCGGTCGTGATTGATTCACCAACCTGGAGCAGGGCAAAACCAAGCCCGGGCCATCCGGGACGCCTCCCAGGAGTGTCATTTCGCCAGTTGCGAATACCCAGAATCAACGCGCCGTCTTACGTTGATGATACGCACTTCCCCTGTTTTCTCCATTCCTTTGGGAATAACATATGTTTCGCAGGGTTAGGATATATCGCAATCTGTTCCTCCTGGTCAACCTGGATTTTACGCACCCCGCTCAGGCTGATCTTACCATCGCGGTCTACCTGCTTCAAACGGTAAATGTTTAAGCCGTTTAAAGGATGTCATTGATCGCGAGGTTACAAGGCTGCTGGAGGCCAGGCCATGTCGTCAAGTGCTGGCATTGACCAAGCCCCAGCACGTTGCCCTGCCAAGTAGCCTCAGCTCCTGCCCCCAGCCATCTCGGCCAGCTCAGCTGCAAGGACTTGCTCCTGCCGCCGCCTCCAGCCCCTCCCCAACCTGCTCCCGCAAGACCCCGTCACCTCCAGCGCGCCGCCGCCGACGCCGGAGAAGCCCTGATTCCGGCGCCCTGCTGCTGCAGCAGCTCCGACCGTCAGCGCGTCATGCCAGGAGGACGCGGGCCAGTAGGCACAGCGTGGCTCGTTCAGCGTGCGGCATCCGTCGCTGCCACAAGGCGCGTTGCAGGCCAAGCAGGCAAGCTGGGCGACGCGGCAACCATGATGTCACCGCAGGAGCGCCTCAGCAGGGTCAGGGTTGATCGAGAAGTCCGTTTGTACCAAGGGGTGTAGGTCGGAGTCGCACGGGGGTCTTTGCCGTCCATCACGAAGAGCTGCGACAGCAGCGCATTTTCCTTGCGATACTTGGCGATCGCGCCGTCGACCATCTTGCCGACGATTTCGGCGGGCTTGCCCGACTGGGCTGCACTTTCTTCGGCAATCGCCGTTCGGCGCCGCACGGGTCGGCGTCGAGGCGTCGCCGTTCAGCGCCGCACGCCGCGGCCACGTGCATCGCCAGCTGCTTGCCGAGCGCGTCGCCGCCGCCGCCTGGTCCTGCACGCAGATGATCAGAGCGTTTCAGGCAGGGTCGTCAGAGGGGGGCGAGTTTTTCGGCAAAGCCGTGGGCGCGGTGTGGCCCATGCAGTAGTGTGCATGACAGCGCACTCACTGAGCACGCTAGTGTGTAGAGAACCCGAATCTGCGCTGCCAACTGCTAACGATCGTGAATGTACTACCCCGAGCACAATTACGGCCCCCCAAAACGCTCCCCACACCGCGGCGCCCGCCTGCCCACCTGCTGCAGCGGCGCGCCGCCGGGCGCCGCCAGCGCAACCACCGATGCGATCCGGCCCAGCTCCGGCCCGGCCGCCATGTGCACATTCCCTCCGCACCACGCCGCCCGGAGCCGCAGCCAGCACGAACCCCCGGCGCAGCTCGATGTTCTCCCTGACCTTCGCGGCCACCTCAGCGCACGCGTCGGGCAGCGGGACCAAAGGCGCCGCGTCGCCGCCGCCGCTGCCGGGGCCGGCTGCTTCGGCGTCGTCCGAGTAGCTGCTCGGGCTTGGGACGGGCAGGGCTGCGAGCTGGGGGAGGGGGGTATGCGCGGGCAGGAGGCGAGGGCATACGGCGTGGTGTTTGCTGGGCCAGTGCCGTCTGCGCCGCCTTTACGACATTAATCCTGGGCAGGCCCCGTGATCGCAACTGCCGCTGGCTGGAACACTCGCGCCAAAGGACGCCGGGGCATCCTTGAACTCATGCACATAATCGGCGCTGAGGTGCGGCTGGAAGCTGCTCCCGCGCTTGCCCGCACCCGCCCGGCGCCTCCCGGCCGCGCCGCCCGCTGCGCCGTCGAGCCGCAGCGCCGCGCGCCGCCATTTTCCATGAGTGTCGGAAAAGCGCTGTGCGCCCCACGAAGTCCGTTTCGCTGTTGACCTCGACCACCGCAGCCTTTTCGCTGCCAGCGAGCGCGAGGCCGACCAGCCCGTCGGCGGCGTGCCGAGAGGCGCTCTTGGCGGCGGCCGCGAGCCCCTTTTTGCGCAGCGCGTCGTACGCTGCGTCGAGCGCCCAGCCGCTGGAGGCGAGGCAGGACTGCGGTACGATGCGTCATGCCATGGGGTTGCGGCGGAACAGGGCGGAGGGGGTGCGCGGATGTCCGGGAGGTGAGGTCGTGCGATGGCTGCAGTAGAGAGGATGCACGCCCGCGGACATGGCTGGGAGGTTGTGAGGCTTTCTAGGCGGCGGCACTGTGCTGTCGATCCTCATCTACACCAGCGTCACGATCCATGCGCACGGGTGGAATCTGCTGCCCATATTCTTCGGTGACATGGCTGGCATGGCGTGGCCTGGCCAGTTCAATTTTGATTTTTCAGCTTCCTTCTGCTTTCGGGGCTGGACCGTGGCGCAAGAGCTTCACCCTTGCGCCTCACGCTCGTTGACCACGCTATGCGGCGGAATGCTGTTTCCTTGCGTGGCTGAAGCACCGCAGGGCGACAGCGTCACCGAGCATAAGGCGCATGTCCGCTAGTTGCGTCGCGACCTGCATCTCGCTCGCGGTGCTGCCGTAAACGAAACTGATTGGCTTCGATCTGCGGTTAGATCTGCGTGTCGCTCTGTCTCGTTGTGTATCAATTGCACCAGTCGATTTAAACAGCAACGGGTAATAATTCCTACGGAGACGGCTTGAAGCATTTCTGTCACATCTGAGCGATCGCTTCATCAAAGAAGGGTCACCATGTTATCGGGATGGACAACCTCGTGATCACCGCGACATCGTAACATCGAGCACCTGATGCCGCTGGTCAATTTGAGACATCCACACGCACGTAGCGATTTTATGCTCGCACGACATGCGTGTTTGTGCCCACGCTCACGCTCGGTTCAGCACCACCCCACGTCAGCCATCAGATGAGAGCCTAGCGCGCAAGTACCCAGTCTGTTGCGCCCAGGCAGACAAGCTCCGCCGACTTACCCGCTTTGTTTCACCCAGCAATCTTGCAACAGCGCTTTGTGGCCACGAGCTGCATCAATGGCGAAGCCGTCACTGCTGGCGCATTTCAGCATGCAATGATGGTCACGGTACTTGCTAAGGTGAAGGATAAGATATCGCTCGCCCTCTCGCAGCAAAGTGCGGCGGCAGTAGGAGTGCACACGCCTGCCTGCTCTGTTGCGCAGGCGGCAAAACATCCAAGCACGCTTCAACAACCAAGAGCTAGGCACAGCAGATATGCCCGATCATCACAAACACGGCAAAACAGCAGTGGAGTGTACCGCTTGGTCATAGAAAATGCTTGATGAGGTGAACCAGCAAAACAAAAGCAAAAAAAGCAGGCGTCGCAGAAAATCATTGCCCTGGCTGAACGGCCGCGAGCCGAAAAAACCGTTGTGCGCCGATAAGGGCGACGGGTGCGGCGCGCGCAGCACCAGATGCGGGCTGCCCGCCCCCGTACTGCCGTCTCTCAGGCTCGCCACATTCGCCGCCTTCTTTTGCGCATGACTGCCCCACAGGATGAACACCTGGCCGCGGCGCCCGCCCCGCCGCGCCGCCGCCTGCGCCCAGCGCCCGCGCGGCGCCGCCGCCACCGCGAGCGCCTGCGCCGACCATCCCCCGGATGGCGCCGACGGCCAGGCCGCTCACGCTCACGCTCTGCGCGGGCGCCTGCCACCAGCTTCATCATCGATCTCCTCCTCCTCCTCAACCTTCAACGACCCGCCGCCCCGCAACCGCGTGCCACAAGATGTACGTCGGAGGGCCAGCTTAGTTCGAAGACGGCATCTGAGATGCCGCCAGGCACAGGCCCGCTATGGTGCGAGCCGGACCAGAACGAACCCGCGGATCGCGGGCAGCGGCATCGGCCATGATGACAGGGGATTCATCCCGCTCGACGCGTCGTCGACAGGATCGCTCCGAATCGGCATAAGCGCGCCGCGCCGCCGCCGATCGCCGCCGAGGCCGCCGCGCCGGCGTGCCGCCGGTCCGGCGGCGCGTGCGAGACGCGCTCTGCGGCGCGGGCGCCCCAGCGAAGGATTGCGTCGGCTGCGACGAGCAGCGCCCCGGCAAAGCCGCCGCCGCCCAGGGTCATCGCGACGCCGCTGGCCAGCAGCTCGACGGCCAGCAAGGGGACCGGGTGCGAGGTGGTACAGGAAGCTCGCCGCCATAGGTCGCGCTGGTGGCCGGCCAGCAGGACGGCAACAGGTGTCGACCACACGGCGGGAAACGTGCAGCAGGGTGGGAAGGGGGAGTGCAAGGCGGCGTGATGCAGTCACCAACGTGCCTGCCCTGCCGCTCAAGTGCCAGAACACTGCACGCGGCTCCTTGCAGGGAAAACGCCCCTCTAAACACAAGATCAGCGTGCCCGACCGTCCAACAGAGCGGATGGCAACCCTGGTGCCAAAACAGGGGCTGAACCTTGGCACCTGGAAAACCGACCGAACCTGAGCCGCAGCCGCTATTGGGGTACTCCTTTACCGGCCATCTGGGTAGCGGCATCCGCCGCGCCCGAAAAACATCGGCACCGGCGCCGAGGGGCAGGCGCAGGCGCAGGCCCCGATGCGGGCGGCGGCGCCACCGCGGCGTCCCCGCCGGCGCCGGCGCCGCCGCTCCCGCGGCGCCGCCGAAGGACGGCGCGGCGGCTTGGGGCCGGCGACGGCGAAGGAACAAAAGAATCAACTCCCATGCCGAGACAATCCTAAGGCCCAGCGCCGCCGCAAGGCCTTGTCAGGCACGTCCTGCTGCGTCCGGACGGCACAGCGAATATTATCTGCAATGCGCGCGGTCTTGATGGACACCGACCGCGCCGGACGGCTTGCGGTCGCGCTCGCCGCCAAGCTGCCCCGTGACCTGAAACAGGTCCTGGTCGTACGGCGGCAGCCGCAGCAACACGCTGACCGCCGCGCGGTCGCCCCGGCGACAGCAGCAGCGCGGGCGGCGCGTCGCCGCCCGCAGCCTCGCCCAGAGGGTGACCTGCGCCCGCCGGGCCCTAGACGTCAGCGTCGGGGCAGCGGCCTTGGCGCGCCGGGTTGACGAATTCGTGCACGAACAGGCGCTTCGGGGTCGACGGTGCGCTGGAGCACGCAAGGGCCGTTGATGTGGAATCCCATAGTCAAATATAGCGGCCGCTGCCACTCGATCACGCTCGGAAGATTTATCGTGTGCGTTTCCGCACGGAAAGGCGAGAGAATGGCTAAAAACTGGCGTTGCAGCGCTATCTGGCCGTCTGCAGCGCCATCGTTTTGAGGCCGTACTGTGCAGTTGCCGCAGGGCGTTGCACTGCGTTCGTAGGATGGCGACACATGGCATAAAGGGTCCGCCTTTGACGATCACTGTGTTGCATATTCCCACCTACTGTCCGCAGCCACGCCAGCAGGCAGGTGCCGCTGCATGCTGGCCCACGACAGCGCCGCGCACAAGCCGAGCAGCGCTGCCTGCAGCGTGCTCAGCGTGCGGGCGGACGGCGGCGCAACGGCAGCAGTGCCCTCGCTCGCAGCATATTGCGAGCAGCGATGATCTGCCGCATCGGCGCCTGCAGTATGGGCAACGGTGATTCCGTATCACCACGGCAGGAGCAGCGCAGCACGAAAAACACGCACCAGCGCGCCAGGCGCGCGGACTGCGGCGCATGTGACACCGCCACGCGCTGGGTGATGCTCACGTCGGTGACAGCGTGAAGGCGCCTCCTCGGTCGATGAACGTCCCTTTGCTGGGCCGAACATGCCGACCGCTGATGACGTGGCGAGCGACCGCGATATTTTCACGTCCTTTTCGGGTCGCTGAGAATGCGATACATGCCGATGACGGCCGCTGCGCCCTCGTTTTGGTGCTCGGTGCTTCGCGCCATGCCGCGACATGCGCTGCATCGTCATCACAGCGCAGAACTGCCAGCCGACGACACCTCGATGGAGAGGCGCTTGACGCGGCCTGCACATGCGATATTTCCCGGAAATGCCGCAATGCGGTCGGAGACGTCGAGGACTTTGTGCCCCGCCTCGCGCAGCGCCTTCGCGGTGCCGCCGGTCGAAACCAGCTCGCCCGCCTGTGCGGACAGCAAGCTGCATCCTCACCGCTCACACCCGGAAACCTGGTATCCAGTCCTTCCTGCCGGATTCCTGAGCATAGCATGCAGGTGTTCACATAGGTCAACTGCTGGTAAAACCTCCAGCAGGTCTTGTAAAACATTGCTTTCTGTTGCGGGCTGATCAGAAACGGGTATGTATGTAATGACCTGCGAAAATATCATTGGAATGCCGGCTTGTCACAAATTATTACCCAGCACAAATCCATAGCCTTTACCCGGTCTGTTTTCCACAAGCATCACATTGGCCGGTATTTTCATCGGAAACATCCTAAAGCGTACGCTGCTCTCACACAGTCGCGCTCCAAAAAAACTTCCACTGGGCCCCTGCAGCATCCTGCTGATGCCTGCAACTACCTTGAAGACTCACAATTAAAATCTCCACACAGGGCCAATGCGATCACTGTTTCCCCGTCCAATGTTACATTGGGACGAGCGCAAGGGCGACGGCGACAGCGCCGACGCGATCGCCGGCAAGGCGATGGGCACCTTCATGGGCATCAAGGAGGCGTTCGCCTTCTCATTGAGCCCGCTAGGTTATATGGGGGAAAGGTGTGTGGAGCCTATTTGGTGGATGTCAAAGCCTGCGGCCGGTACCGCACGCTTTGAATAGCGGCAGGCCGGCATTGAGTGTCGAACATGGGCAGCTTCACAAGCGTTGGTGACGTCAACTGGCATAGATCAGCGATACGCGTTGCATTTTGGGGTTCCCTAGGGCGATTTTTGCCACTGTGGCGTGAATGTTCCCAGTTGGCAAGAACATAACGTGAATATTTTTCGCGTGCAGCCCGAAGCGCCTTTCCTGCATTATCCAAGTAGGTTAGAGTTGACCGAGTTGGGGCGATTGATGCCATGGTGACTTCGGGAGCAGGGCGGTCGGCGCAGAAGGTGACGCGCGGTGTCGCGAGGAATCGACTCCAAACAGAGCACGAGGTGTAATGCAGGGCGCGTGCAAGGAATGCGCGAACGCAGCCGCTCACCTCTCCGCTTGTCCGCCTTCTTGAACGCCGCCTTGAATTGATCGAGTGACCCAAATCCTGCTTCGATGGCAGCCAGCAAAGCAGGCGACGGCGTGCCCACTGCTGCTGGCGGCGCCATCGTCCGCCAGAAGAAATTGTGGTTCCAATGTCCGCCACCATTGTTGCGAACCGCGGCAGGGAGCTGCCCTGCTTTGGCGACCAGCTGCTCAAGCGTCTGGTTCGCCAGTGCAGGATCGGAGGCAACCGCTCTTGTTGCGATTATCGTGCCTGCTGATGTATGCCATGGCTGCGCCGCTGCATGCTGCTGCTGCTGCCGCTGCGCTCTGCGCTCAGCAGCTCATTCCAGTCCGCGTCTTCGCTGTAGAGCCGCTCGAGCGCGATCGACACGTTCGGTTCGGCGATATTGGCGATGATGCTTGCATTCCCGATCCGCTCACCACTAGTTCGCGTGAACCGGCCCGTGAACTGGAGAAGCACTGCGAGACTCTTGTGAAGGTCGTGAATGGCCGCAATTTGTGCCCAAGTTGGGCAGCGTGGAACCACCGTCACCAGCATTTGCAGCCACTAACGACATCCACCGTCATGCTCGTCGCACGCCACGCTGCGGCTGCTTCCAGGCTGTCAAAATGTGAACGGGCACCGAAAGCCGCTGCCAGCCCACGGCATACGTCGCGCGCGGAGAACAGGAAGGAGGCGGTCAATATCAATGGGCGATGGCGACTGCGCCACCGCCGGCGGTCTCGGCCCGGATTTCGTCGACCTCGACATCGAAAGCGACTTCGACATCGACGGGGTCAAGCTTTACCCGGGCAGCAAGGTTACCAGTCGCGTCATCGACCTCTTGCAAGGCGACGATTGTCCGGCCGAAAAGGCGACGGTAAAGCTCGGCTTCACCTCGCCTGCCGCGCCGGCCACAAAGCCGTCACCTGCTGCTGATGCTGCTTCTGCTGCTGCTGGTTCAGCTGATCATGGTGCTCCGAGCCCCAATAGTGTTGCTGTTGCTGCTGTTGCTGCTGCTGCTGCTGCTGCTGCTGCTGCTGCTGGTGGTGGTGTTGCTGCTGCCGGTGTTGCCTTGGTTGCTTCTGTTGCTGCAGATCGAGCTGCTGCAGCTCGTGCCAGTGAGCCTCATGTAAAACTGTGTGATCCTCCCATGTTGACTGCGCCGCTGCCATAGCATTTAGGCTCGCGGCACCAAACAGGCTTGCTGCACCTCCAGAGGCAATGGCCGGGTCGTCCAAAAAGGGCACGCCAAGGGGCCTGTGGCTGGCGGGCTTGGGCATCCTGCCATGGCTCCCAGCTGCCAGCGATCGGCGCGGCCTTCGCCGGGGAAGAATTCCTCGGTGACGGCGACTTCGGCGATGTGGCGCTTCACCGCATCGAACAGCGGCTGCGCCTCCTTCGACATGCGGAGGTCGTTGAGTTCGGCCTGAAGTTCGATTTCGGTCATGGGCAGGTCTCCATTGGATTTTCACCGCGGACACTAAGCGCGCCACGTCATTTAAGTTGGTGGATACAGGTTGCGTACGGACATGTCAGAACGGGAAACAGCGAGGCTTGAATCAGGACCTGTGTACATCGGTATCGATCGAACCGCATCGATCGATTATCATTATACTTTTTCTCCGATCGACCATCTTGCAAGCCTAGGGAAACTGAATCCGGAGTTTTAGCGGCCAACATTCAGAGCTTCATGGAGCGCGTCAGCCTGCTGCAAGGACCTGACCGTTGGCCTGTATGCTGCGCAATGGGCGTGCTCATGGGATTTCAGCCAGACCATGAATATCTATCAGCCAAGGCTCATCGGTGAGTGAAGCGGTCACGAACAACTGGCGGATTCTGCATCGAGTGAGGATAACGCAGCAGTGCCTGAGTGTCGTTGCGAGCCACCGACACCCTCCAACGCGCCCGCCGCCTCCTGTGACACCAAGGACAAGACGGAAAGACTGCGCGGAAACTGGCGCCGCATGTCTTCGTGCGAGCCGGCGGAAGTCGAACAGCACAGTGGGAAGAGTTCGATCTTGAGGCACGCGTCTGGACCATCCCAGCCGAAAAGATGAAGATGCGCAAGCCGCATCACGTGCCGCTGTCCCGCCAATCGGTGGCGCTCGTTGAGGAAATTTGCGAAATCACCAAGCCTTGGAGCTACATTTTTCCTTCCTTGTGGTCGAGGAAGCGACCGATGTCCGACAACACCCTGAACGCCGCGCTGCGTCGGATGGGATATACCAGCAGCGAGATGACGGCCCACACGGCTTCCGGGCCATACAATACACACACTAAATACTCACTCACACAATCGCGCGTGTGCACGACATAGGGTCTAGTTTCCAGCATAGCGAATGCTCGGAACGCTAGACCGCCAAGATGAGCAAATCCCTATTGCCCGGCCGCAAATGCCACAAACCTGCGGCCTTGGTTACCAAAGGCTAATGGGCCACCCGCTGCCGGTGAACTCGATCAACAGGAACGGACAGTGGAATGGCTGTGATCGCGGACAACATCGGATATTGCGACGGGCAGGGTGCATAGCCGCCGATCGTGTCGACGCCGGCAAGGCCCGGGATGGGCTTGAGCAGCGGGGTGACGATCCAGTCCTGCGCGGTGCGCAGATAGGTCGCCTTTTCGGCGTCGGTGACCAGCCGGTTGCCTTCGGGGGTGATATAGCTGCCGTCGGGCTGCATCCCGGGTTCACCGGGCTTGTGCTTGTCGTCCTTGCGGTGCTCCATATGGACGGTCCACATGAGTCCACGGGAAGGCGCCGGCAGCGACTCAGCTTGCAGTCGTTCCGGTTGTTATCGCGTTATTAGCTTGATGCAGGCCATACATTTGCCACTCCACAAACCCCACCAATCGTGTGAGCGCGCACATCCTACCTGGACGTCTTCAATGCTTTCAGAGTTGAGAACATCTTCCTTCTGGCGCGCCACGACATCACAAGGCCACCTGCCTGCCCAAATTCATGAATGCCGGCACGTCACCCGAAAAGTACGCCATCACCGGGGCCATTGCGCAGGTCAAAGCCACCGACCTGGAAGAGCGCCCCGTGGGACGGGTGGATCAGGCCCTGATGGGTAAGCTGGCGGGTGTGCAGGTGCAACAAACCAGCGGCGCTCCCGGCAAGATGACATCAAAGATGCGCGGTAGGGTTCCATCAATTTTTCCAATTCGCCCCTCTACGTGGTGGATGGCTTCCCGAATTCGCGATGAATCTGAACAGATACCACTACCAACCAGGAGGCTGTCAGGCACATCAAAGTTCAGCACCGCGTCGATCTTCTTGTGACGCTGCTCCAGCATCTCGTCGAGCTTCTCGGCCTGAGAATGGTGGAAGGATTGCGCAGGGCCTAAATGGCAGGGCCGGAAGCCGAAGGTCTTGACCGACACTACCAGGGGCCTGAACTTTCCGCAATTGGAATGAAGGGGAGGGCGTGACCGCCCGCGCGGCCGCCAGATGCCAGGCCCGACCGCGAGCAGGCAATGGCGCAAGTGCGCACGAGCTGCACATTGCCGGGAAGGTCGCAGTTCAGGGGCGGAGTGAGTTCGATCACGGTCGGCCTTGCGCGCAAGATGGGGTATCGTCACTTCAAGGACATGAAGTCCGGGCTGCGCATGACGATGTCCGGCGTACCGTGGCTGGTCGGAGACCAGGTCACGGAATTCATCGGAACGCATAGCGGAAGCGAGCGCAGCAAGGCGAGTCTCGAGCTCGAACTTGCGGGTATCATCGAGGTCTATGCGCTTGCCGAGACCGAGACCTGGAAGGCGGTGGTAGAACTGCTTGCCAAGACCCGGCATGTCCATGTTGCCGGTTTCCAGACCGAACGCGGTGTTGCCGTCACGCTCGCGAACCTTCTCCAATATGCGCGCGAGGGCGTGAGCAAGATGGCACCGCGGGCCACTATCAGCCCAGCAGCGGTCACGTCGCTTTCGAACGCACCTGTCGATGGCCTCGTTGATGAGGCCCACGACGATTTCATCGCTGACCAAAGCGCCGCCTCCATCGCCTTCTTGGCCTAAGATCTTGCGTGAGGATTGAGCGATGGGTGCGGAGACATGGTGCGTAGGGAGCGCTGGACAGTGATGTGCGCTGGGAGATCAGAGGGCGGTCTGCTGCATCTATGGCAACCTTTCCCCATCATGTTCTGCACTCTGCAACATGTGTGCCGTCAATTCACCAGCTCTCGGCATTTCAATTACGTCAATCCTTTGAGATAAGACGTCAAAATGCTAGTAATGTTAAGTGACGAAGTACTTTTGCATCTTGGTAACGGAAGACCCCGCCCGCAATATGGCGCAAATAGAAACGGATACCGTCCCGGCGGCCACCGAGAGTGCGTACCATGTTGCCGTAGCCAAAGCCGAAAGCTTTTCCCCCGATTTCTCAAAGAACTACCCGTGGCCTTGAACTTGTCCCATTCGCCGGTGTGCATTTGGTTGTTCGGGGAATGCATGTTGCGGATGGTCCTACAGGAGGCATGCAGACGACGGCAAGCTCACCAGTGCCAGTGGCAAAGGCAGTACTCGTCCTTGATGTCAGCAGAAGCGTGACCTGCCACAGCCAGGCGGGCCTGGTTCGAAGCGTGCGTCGCGGCCTGGTGGGCCAGGTCACCTCGACAGCACCCGCCGCAGGTGCGTGCGCGGCCCGGCCATAGTGCCCGAATGCACACCATCAGCACGATGTTCTGTGGACGTGGCTCGTTGCACGCCAGCCGCCTGCCGAGCTCGTTCATCAGCGACCCGATCGAAACGGTGGAGAGGTCCACGCTCATCCTGGACTGACGCGCAGATGTGCTGAATGAGATCGATTGTGCAGTCTTATGGTGCTCGGCACCCAGCCGCCTCCAGATCAGGAGTTTCGCTGTGATTGTGCCGTCGGCCCAACGCCTACCGCAATTACATCTTTTTGGAGAGATCCTGCCATGAGTGACTTCAAAGTGCTATGCCTGAAGAAGACATTACCTGCCAAATGACGACCTGTTTCCTTACTTCTTGACTGCGTATGTGTAAGAGGGCATGCCTTTTAAGGGCCATGCAAAGGGAGTCAGCAGGCGCTTGTCAGCATGAGTCCATCTAGATATAGCACGTGAACGATCCAAGTGGTGTTTTTGCTTGGGGATTGCGCTGTTGACCATTTCACGCACCTTTGACCCAGCTGCCTGCAACACTATGGGGCTTGTACTGTGGTGATGGAGGAACCCACGCAGTTGTCAGCAGGCTGTTGAGAGGATAATGCGGCTCTGGTGGTTTACAGGGCTTTTGGTCTGGGAATGGCCTCAGCAGGGGCCAGGCATCCCCTTTTTCGTGAACAACGAAATTAGGAGTATATCCCTTTATTACAGACATTCCCGGCGTATCGGTGAAAGTCCGTATAGATGTTTAGAAAAAGCGTACTGCTGATTTTAGGCACTAAGGGAGCGACCGGGTAAGCGATCGGCCATCGGGACCGGATCGATCTGCTGCTTATGAATCGGATTTTCCTTCACCATGATCCTGCTTCCCTGATCGTCCCGATAGACGCTAAGGTCTGCCGCCCGCATGCGCCCGCACAAACTGGTGAACGGGGTATGCGGAAGTGGTAAAAGCCGGTGTTAACCAACATAGATTCTCGCAAAATGCACTCATGCACGCCCTGCATGCTCTTGCATACACGCGCACGCGTTCACACACGCACATGTGCGCACATGCACACAGGCATGCAGGGTTTCTCACCCTCAATGATGGCCACCCAGGCACTTTCAATTATTTGTTTCACATTTAACGACCAACAACAGGTGACAGGCACAATTTTCCAGGGCGGACACAGTATCAGGCACCAGTTGCCACAATCTGCTGACACCGCTAGCAAGTGATCTGGTTGTTGGCGTTGCCTATCGGTATATGCGATCGTTGACAGCTTTTGCGCTTCATGTACATAAATGACATGATGATGTCTTACAGTCACCGAATGATGACACGGGCCCATTTCCAATTCCCGCACGATCCCGCCCTCGGTCTTCCCGTTTTGGATTTTGAAAACAGTCAGTACGGCGCAACGGCGCTGATGTGTAGTTGCGGTTGCATGGCGCCGGCGCATGCGGCGGCGCATCTCGCCTCAGCTACTTTGCGTGTTTTGAACGGTGAAATCACGCCGCGATCCCGTCGCTACACGCCATGTCAGACGTCGTTGCACTCCTGGTCACAATCATACCTCGCAGTCCCATGCGCACCCCACATCGCCGCGCCGCCACGCCGCCCGACGGCACGGGCGACTTCGCGGTGGCCTCGGCCCCTGCAGCGGCGCCCCGCACGTCCCTCATCCCTGAGACGCTCCTTGAGATGGAGTCTGACGGCGAGCTGCAGGCGACGTTGGCGGCGCTGGCGCAGAAGGGGCAGGCTGCGCTGACACGAGAGGAGCGCGTCGCGCGGCAGCGGTCCCTGGCGGGCCTCGGCGCGCCGTCCTTCACGCGCGTGTGCCAGGTGCGGCGGCCGGCGCGCACGCCATGCGCGACCCGAGCCGGCAGGGGCTGTTGCTGTTGTGGCCTCACTCGATGCAATGCTGGCGGGTGCGGCACGCCCCGCGACGGCCCTCCTTGGCATTTCCGCCATCTTCAGACGCGCGATCAGACGCTCGCTGTCGTCGAGCGAGCTGTCCGCCGCAATCGCCTTCAGCTTCGCATAACGGCCGGCATATTTCTTCACCAGCTGCTTGCGACGCTCGCTCGTTTCCTGAACTCAGTGTCGCCTGATTGAACAGTTCTCTTTCCTTCTTGAAAGAGCCTCTGGTCCCGGAATCGGGGCCGGCTGTGCCTATTCCTGCCGCCACCTGCGAGGTGATCATCGCGCATGACGGGTACTGCAAGCCGTAGCTTTCACAACAGCTTCCTGGATCATGTTTGACGCAAGACTGGCGCACACGCATGCATGCAGCATGCAGCCCCAAGCTGCCCCCCAGCAACGTGACCAGCACGCGCAACCCCCTTCCCTCCCGCGCGCAGGCCTGCACGCACTGCCACGTCGAGAGCAGCCCCAGGCGCACCGAGATGATGGATGCCGCAACTGTCGACAGATGCCTGGAGCTGCTGGCCTCGGCGCCGGGCGTGCACACACTCGACATCACTGGCGGGGCGCCAGAGCTCATCCCGCAGTTCAGGTGCGCCAGCCACTCAAGCGCCCGCGCGCCCTCACCGCTGGACCCCGCTCTATGCTCAGCGCTTGCCGCCGTACTGCGATCCCCGCCTCTTCCCACCAGCTCCCCGGGTCCAGCCGCAGGCCGCCCGTCAACCCCTCGCCTCTCCGCCAACCAGCGAGCTCACTCCGCCTCCCGCACGGCAGGCGCCTCGTCGCCGGCGCGCGCGCACTGCGGCCCGACCTCGCCTCGTTCTCCATCATCGACCGCTGCAACCTCACGGTGCTGCTGGAGCCCGGCCAGGAGGACACCCCCGCCTTCCTCGCCGCCCACGGCGTCCGCGTCGTCGCCAGCCTGCCCTGCTACTCCCAGTCCAACGTGGACTCCCAACGCGGCGCGGGCGTGTTTGAGCGGAGCATCAGCGGGCTGAAGCTCCTGAACGGCGTCGGGTACGGGCAGCCGGGCAGCGGGCTGTCGCTGGACCTGGTGTACAACCCTGGGGGCGCGTTATCTGGCGCCGTCACAGGAGAAGCTGGGCCGGCGTACATGCAGGAGCTCTGGGAGGTCGTGCAGAGAATGCCGGTGCGAAGGTGAGGAAGTAAGTGGTGATGCTGACACAGCCGAGGATGTCTACAGGATATATACGCTGGATGGGGGCGTGCCTACTACGGTTTTTTATATGAGCCATTCGGCGGCGAGTATAGGCGTCATAATCGGCCATGTCGGGCAGGGCGGGAATGGTGACGGTTTCGCCCGCATCAAAACCGGCGAGTGCGGCATCGACCATATCGTTCACGTCCATGACGATTTCGGCGGGCAGGCTGGCCAATTGTTCCTCGGTCCAGATCGGGGTGCGGGTGGCGCCCGGTAGCACCGCCTGGACCTGCACACCCTTGGCGCCGAGTTCGACGTGCAATGCTTCGCTGAACGCCAGCACATACCCAGCTTCCCCGCACCCTGATCGAATATTGCTACAAGGACGACGCGCTCGGCGATCCGCTGGTCGCCGAGGAACATATCGCCTGCTTCAACTGGTGCAGCCAGGAAGAATTGCACGACATTCAGGACATGGCGATCCGCATCAACGACTTCATGTCGGGCATGTTCGCCGCAGTCGGCATCCGCCTGGTCGATTTCAAGCTTGAATTCGGGCGGCTGTACGACGGCGATTTCAGCCAGCATCTGACATGCCCTGCTGAAGCGGCGCGGGGCCGGGGGCGGCGACGTGGATGTGGATGGCATCGAGGGTGGCCGAGGGGCGGATCGAGACGTTTATCGTATCGCCCGCCGAGGCGAGTAATCCTGAATCGCAAGAGCTATGTCTGTGGGTCGGCTATTATGTCGATCAGCCACTGCTGGTGCACGGCGGGGGATATCTCGGTCAAGGGTCAGCCGCGCACGGCAACAGGGGCGTTCTTATACTGCTGCCATGGCGTTCTCTCCGGCCGCGGCCGCGATCTCGGCCGCACCCATGATGCCCGCGCTTCTTGCCTCGCACGGCAGCAGCCTGGAGGTTGCAACTTGTGTTGGAAATGCCCTGCTTGTTGAGGTGTTGCGCTTGCGCTTGCGTGTCGACGGGGCTGTTTGATCGCCATGATGCACGACCATCTGGATATGAGGTTGAATCAGGCACCCTTGTGCCACGACTCGCTCACCGGCATGGCGGCCCGTAACTTGCTGCATGACAGGTCGCCCACCTCCCCCCCTCGATTGTTGCGATACTGGCAGCTGCTCAAACGCTGCATGTGTGCATCAGCAGCATTCGCTGCCCTGGTACGCGCGCTGCTCCTGTAACTGCCGCTGTATGCAGCAGTGCTGAAATCAACATTTCTTGCGGTGTACAAGCCGTTTCTGAGCCAGGGCTTCCTCGATGCATAAATAATAGAGAGTGCAGACCATGGCGACTGTATCATTATGCGCAAAGGGGACGGTCAGCTGCGAACACGCAACGTGGCTTGACCTAGGGCTTGCCGCAGTAAACACCTCTGCACATCGGGAGGCGCACCAGGAGTGTGCGCGCTTGCGCGCACTGTGGCGGCGCATCGATGACTGGGGTTCTGGTTGTGCGCCTGTGGCGGTGGCGCAAGGCTCTTTGGGTCCAAGAGTGCACCTTGGGTGTCGGCTGTGATGCGTTTGGCTTTCATCCTAGGGATCACACGTAATAGAGGAGTGGAAGGGACCGCAAAATTCCCGCTCGTCCCCCGGCGACAGCGAA
>NNCB01000404.1:0-18261 GCA_002317545.1 Scenedesmus quadricauda | reverse complement strand
GCGGCCGAGCCATGGGAATGATCGCGATCCGCCTGTCCGCCAGCGCCGAATATGGCCTGCTGGTGCTCCGCATCGAAAATGATATCGACCCAAGGCGCCCGTTCCTGGCTTCGGGAACCGGGCTGGGACTCGGTAATGTCCGCGAACGCCTGCTGACGCGTTGCGGTCCCTCCGCCGGATGCGAATGGGGCAAGTCGGAATTTCCGAGAAAGGGCCAGGCACAGCACAGGAGTGCAAGTACGCACAGCGCCTTCCATCCACCTGCCAGGCGACGCGAAACCGGACGACGATAGACTGGATTCGGCATGACGCTCCTCTTGGTCGGGCATGGACGCAGGTACGAAGTGGCGCCAGGAATGTTAGCGCTACCAAAGAGTAGCAGCACTTGCTCCTGCCACCGTTGCGCACTGCGGCATCCCGTCGTACCACAGTCGCATCCATGCAGACGTCCAGAGAGCGCCTCGGAACATGTTTCCGTCCGCGCAGTGAGCAGATCGATGCACGGAACTGCTAAGGAATTGACGAAGTATTTTGCGGAGCTTGTGGCGCCAGTGACTCACTCCACCGGTGCCACGCTCGTGTGATCTGACAGGCGCCTCTGCGCGATTGAGCTCCATTTATCCAGATATAAATCTTTCGAAATCCGCTTTGTCGCGCATGGACATCAGAGCATGTGCGTCCGCGATCTGAGGCGTCATGGGCGCCATGCGAAGCAGCCAGGTCGCGGAAGACTCTTTCGCTCATAAAGGGCTTTATACAAGGCACGGCCGTTTGTATACTGCCCAGCGAATTAACGGCAGTAACAATATTTTTCAGTAGATAAGCCAGGGTGACTGACGCAGCTGCGGCAGAGCAGATATATACATTCTAAGATGGAAATTTTATACGGGACAAAGTATGGCATTAATATGGATGAGGATGATACGGAAACACTTTCCGGGTATATTATAAAAAATTATACCACTGATTCACTAGCAGAAACACAAAGACATTAAATGAATTTGAGCTTCTGGTTCGAAATACTCTGGACAATCCTCCAAATTGAAGCACGAGGCGTCTGTACTTAGCGACGCTGCCGGATGCTTTTGAAAGCGATGAAACAGCGAAACCGCTCCTCGCTCGCGTGAGCAGTGATTCGGATACATGCAACGATCCATATCCATGATCTTGTCATCGAATACGTAAGAAAAACCATATGCAAGCGCCAGTCCATAAATGGCGGTGGCAGTGGTTCGCACCACTACGATTGCGCAAACTCAGACTTTGGTTCCTGACAGGCACCCCCAAGCGTGGCTTGTCTGCCTCTGCTCTTCATGTCGATGGTCCAGGTAATGCTGATTTCGGTTTACCTTTGCTTGCAGAAATGTTTGCCATGCCTTGCAGGTGACGTTGCGAAAATTACAAGACGATGAGTTAACACAATCGCTCCGTCGCGTTTCCCTCCAGATCACAAGTCTGCAAAGTGCTGCCGCAGCCGCCGCAAATCGCCCTCGTCGCCAGGCGATCACGCGCCGCAGCCGCTGCTGCGGCCCAGAGGGTGCAGCGCGGAAGGTGAAGGTGAAGGCGTTGGTGGGAGCTGGAGGCCAGCCGTTCGGGGGCGATGACGCGGCCTCAATCGACCACCACCACTCGGCCAGCGGGGTTTTTGGGGAGAACAATGGCGCACATTGGACTCGCTACGAAACTGCATGCGAATTGTAACGCGTCGATAGGGGCCTATTGCGAAGCGGATCACATCGCTAGCGGAATAATCAAACTCTACTATCATTCAGTAATATATTTTGAGTGAATTAGATTTTTTGTGCTGCGACAAAGCTGCGCGGAAAGGCCACAAACTCGCTTAGCTGCATCTCGTCGGCAACACAGCCGCCTTGCCCTTGCGATCGCGTCAGGTCGCGAAGCAGCGGGCGGCACGCACTGGGCGCGAGCCCCTCTTGACCAGGACGCAGCTCCTCGACCCGTAGCTGGTCCCCCACCTCGACAGGCTTCTTGAACTGCGTTGGTTAATAAAAAAGGGTTATAGGGTGTTTCAGGGCGTGGGTGCGGGGTTGAGGGCGTGGTAGGGCCGTGGGCAGTGACTGATCCTGGTGTGTGTGCGTGCTGGTCGTGGAAGGCGCCGCTGGTGTGGGGCTGGTGGACAGCGCCCAGCTGCAGACAGGCCCAGCACGACTCGTCTGTCGGCCCCTTGCACGCCCAGACTGTCCCCTCAAGCGGGCATCCCGAATGCACCCCGCCGTTCCTCCCGTCACAGCGCAAAACATCGACCCCCCTTCCATCCGGGCCGGGGCCATCTTGACCAGACGTCGTCGACGCAGTCAAATTGGGGCGGCTGCCGGCGAACACTGCAGGTGGAAACTCGAGCTCAAAGGCGCGGCGCAGAGGAAGCCGCCAAACACGCGGCTGCAGAGGCGGTAGGAGCCGGGCAGTCCGTCAACCAGCAATTGGGAGCGAGACTGTGTGCGCTCGATGCTGCGTGGACAGCGCGCGAGGCGCAGCCTCAAGGCACGCGGGGCTGCTGGGAGGCGGACCGGGCGTTCTGGGTTGCGGTCGGGCTGCGAGAGACCAGCGCAAAGTACGGCGCCGTTGAAAGAGGGGCGCTGCCGAGGGCCCTGCGCGCACCGTGCGGGTTGCGCTGCTCCGGCTGGCAGGTGACTGTGTTTCAAGGCAGGGTCCGTGAGATTGAGATCCGCGTATGCAAACGGCAACACTGAGGAGAGGGATCTTTCATTCGTGCCTATGATTAATGAGAAGGGTAGGGTCGGTTCATTTTTCTCGGCAAACGGTCGGTGCCGCTGAAGGTGTAGGGGAGAAGAGTGGCTCGGTCGGCATAGCGGCATCCAGAATGGGAGCAGTGCGCACTACTGATCACAGCCCCGTGAGTTGCCGGGGCGGAGCCGTCGAGCGTGCGGCGACCGCGCCCGCGCACCTGCCCCATGAGCATGTCGTGCGGCGGCGCGAGGGCCGGCATGTCCCTCACGATGCTGGCTGCCGCCACCAGCTCTGCCAGGTGGGCGGTGACGCTCTCGGTGACTGCGGTGGCGGGAGGGTTGGCAGAGTGGGCCCAGAGGGTCGCAGAGCGAGGCCGCCAGGCCGGGTTGCTCGGCGCGTCGCGGTCTCCGGCAGCCGCACTGCGGCGCAGCAGGCACGCCGCAGACGGGCGGCGAGCGAGCTCGGGGCGCCGCAGGGTGCGCGCCAGCCCGGCGCCGCCCATGCCGGCACCCACCCTCCACGACGCCGCCCCTGGCCGCCGCCGCCGCGCGCTGCGCCTTGCGGGCGTCCGCTACTGCTTGGCGCTCCGCGGCCCAGCGGCGCTCCCGCTCTGTTGCGGGCGCGAGGGGCGGCAGGGGGTGGGGCTTGCCGCCGGCACAGGCTCACGAAGCTGAACATGCCACCAGGCCGCGGTCGTCGGCGCGGTGGGGGCCGGGCTGGGGGGGCGGAGGCGCGGGCTTTTCGGTGAAGGGGTGCCGTGTACGCCCAGCGTACTGGCCAGAGGGGCTAGTCGGGCGGCTGGCGAATATTTTTCCTGATAGTGGACGGTGAGCGGGAAGAAGTCCTGCCCGTCCTTCACCGACTTGGCGGCGGTCACGGCGCACAGGACGACCGTTTCGCCCAGCGTTGCGATCACGGCGCCGTCGGCCTGACGGGCAACCTTGCCCGTTTCGAGGGTCAGCGTTTCACCGCCCCACTCGATCGATACTTTTTCTCACGTCAAACATGTGGTTTCCTTCGCCCGCCGGGCCCTATGCCGGGCGGGGCCGGGCTCCTGCTTGTCGGCGACTGCGCGCGTCAGGATGCCGGCGTGCGGGGGTGGAAGATATGCTCGACACGCTGTTCGGGCGTTTCTGCATCGGCAAATGATGAGTGAGAACAAAAGCGGTAGCCACGATATATGGGCTATCTACTTGTAGCCCCAAATGCGGAACGGCTTGGCTCTAGATGTCAATTCACGGCTGCCCCGTCAGCGCAGCCCCAGCGCACCTCCAAGGTGGATGGCTCGATGCCGGCGGTGACGAGGTGGGGCGAGCGGCGGCCCGGCACCGCGCAGTGGCGCAGCGCAACTGGCGACGGCGGCAGCGCGGCGGGGGGGGGGGCGTTGTCACGCGGCAGACGACAATGATTCAGCAGCTGGGCAGGCACTTGCCACTCTTCCCTCCATCAGTGCAGGATTTGAAGAGGTCGCCACCAGGAGAGATCGACACTCAGAGCACCTGCCACTTGCGATCCCCGTCCCGTGTGTATTCAGTCGCACGCATTCGGCCGAATCACCTGGTGGATGGCACGCATGCGCGCAAGCAGTCTCGCACTCACGCAAGCGCAACACGCACATGCTCTTGCACGCACGTGTGCACGAAACCACACATACAACAATTCTCCCCGCCTGCTCCCACCGGATCCCCTTGTTGATGCTAGCGCGCCATCAGTCTGCCCCCCACCCCGCCCCACCCGACCCCGCCAGGCTGTCAAGGCCCTCCAGCAGGCTCCCATGCGCACAGAGGCTAGGGGTTGGCGTAGCCTGGAGGGAGGGGAGGGAGAGGGAAGGGGCGCACGCGGCAGCGTAAGGAGCGAGCCTGGGTTCTGCCTTCAATCAGTCTTTTCCGGCACATGGCAACAGGGAGGCGGCTGGTTTCTGGCTGCCACAAGGCAGGGAAAGCAAAAGAAATTTATCATAGGCAGCACCGGTCATTTTATTCTAAGCAATTCGGAAAGCGGGACTCATGGGCGGTATACGTTGGGTATAGGGTACACGACACTCTATACGTCCAGCTGGGTACTGGCCGGTTGATGCGCCCGTGCTGTCGTCCGCAGGGGCCGGCTGTGTCTGCTGCTGCGTATTCCACTGCAGGCGCTCTGCCCAGAGCCGCTTTGTGACAGGTGTATAGGCACCAATGAATTGGTCCTGCGTTGCTGTTGTGTGCCGCCATCGGTCGCATCCGCACGCCTGGAGCGCCTTGGAGCGCAGCCGGCATGCATGACGCCCAGCCGCCCGCCGCCAGGCTGGTCGCACCCGGGGCTACGAGGCCAGTGATCAGATGGCAATGGCATGGCAGCGCCAGCGCTGCTTGCAGTCGCGCTCTTCGCAGCAGCGCCGCGGAGGGCCATTGGCATACGTCACCCGTGATCTACGCAGGTGCCATGCTACCATATGGCGGGTCTGGTACATGATATACAATGTCGGGCTTAGGATATCAGCCTTCTAAGACGATCGCTGCTCGCAAGCACAACGTACATCGCAATCTTCAAATCTGCGTCTCAAACGCACCCCAATATGGACAGCTACTTCGATCAGATACATGCGATGGTTATACGAAGGGACGGTGCGGTGGATGCGCACGACACCTCTCCTGGACTGGCATTCGAGCTTATGGGGTTGGCGCGAATGACCAGCATAACTTGGCGGTCGCCAAGAAGCTGGTCGCGATTGCAGGATAGGTCTGGTTAACTGTGTTGGCTCCAGTGGCAGTTGAGTATGCCGTTGAAGATCGGATATACTTTTGAGTTCACGAACCGTACGATTTTCAGCTGCCAATATCACCAAGAGGAATCACACCGGCTTTATGGACGTATAAAAATTGACATCATGCGGCCAGTCAATATGTTCCGTCCTGATTATCATCAATACGGTACCGGACGAGACGAAAACGTGACGGATCTACAATTTCCTACTGAGCATACGGGCTTTTGTGCTTTCAAGCACGGCGGTTCAAAACTACCGACGCGCGAATGCCACAAGCGTCGTCGCACAGCACGAGAACCTGCGCCCGCCACAGGCGCAGCCCCGTTGCAGTACCCTCCGCGGCGAAGCCTGCTACACCAGCCCTGCGCCCAGCTGCTTCATCTTGGCCTGAGCCCTCGCCAGCGAGGCCGGCCACGCCACCACGTCCTCATCAGCCACCTCCATGTCGAGCACGCCACCGTGCAGGGCCACCCCGCAGCTGCCCAGCAGCGTCTGCCACGGCAGCGGCCTGCCCAGCAGTGTGAACAGCTGGCGCTGCGCGGGGATGCCGGTGGCGGCCTGCATGTCGAGCGCGAGCTGGAAGACCGGCAGTGGGGCGGCTTCTTGAAGGCCATCGTGCGGGCGTGCTGCTTGCCCGGGCGCTCCCATCGACAGAGAGCGGTCAGGCTGCTGCCGACGTGCGCCGGGGTCAGAGATCTTGGCCCTGCATGACGGAGACAGGGCGCACATTAGCGGCGCTCGGGAACTGACCCGCAAAGTCGGCGCCATGAAGTCGAACGACAAGGCCGAGACCTGACTTGCGGGACGGCAAGGAACTGACTGCGAAGTGCGGCTCCTACCGCGCCTCACGATCACGAGCTAAGGCGAACCGCCGCTCCCACCCTGTCCTGCAAACCTTCGTACGCAGCCTGACGAACTCGCCTGCATCGGGCAGCACGCGCATCCAGCCGGCCCACCCTGTGGATCAGCATGCGCCCCATCAGCTGGGTGAGGTCACGGACATCCTCCTGGCGCAGCAGCAGCGTGTTGGGGCCAAGGATGTATCTGGCCGCCGGCTGCAGATGCGCATGATATTGATGCCTTTCGTTACCCAGGCCTTCACGGCAGCCTGCCGGGTGATACAGAGCGTCATGAGCGCGGATGAGACACTCTGCTGCGACGGGGCCTTAGGCTAGGTACAGCGTGCACGCAACGAGCAACCTGGCCGACTACGCCATTCTGCTCCAACTTCCAATTCGACTCCGAAGACGGTTTTTCTTCTTCACCGACGTCGAAGGCGAAGCCCTCATTGCCCGCAAAAAAGAGCTTTTCGATAACGTCATACCGGCGTCCAACTCCGTCATGGCCCACGCCCTCTACACGCTGGTACATGTTGACGCCGATCAGCCTGCCAGCTGTTGAAGCTCCACGAAGTCCAGCTGCCCTTCCAGATAGGCAAACCGCTGCAATGACGTCATCTGGGTCGCAGCCAAACCGGGACTTGTACTTTGCCTGCGCCGACCTTGAACGAACGAGTGGGAGGATGATGGGCTGCTCAGATCAGTGCACCGCATTGCTCAACAGTCATCGTTGCTGCGCGGTGGCGCAGCGGGGACAGATCTTGCTTGTACACGGCCATGCTAGCGTCAGATTGGTGCAAGTACGAAAGTTACTTGCTGGGCAGCTGAGGTGCCTGATGAGAGTGCAACTGCTCGCCGGTTGCTGAAGACCGTGAGCGTAGCCCAGGTCGACCTCGCGCTCGCCGATGGTGATGCCGCCATTGATGAAGCCATTCCCCTGGTAGAACTGCTTGATGAACTGGCGGAAGGCCTCGCCGGCCTGGTCGGGCGAATCGAAGATCCACTTCTCCATGCGCAGGAAATCCTCCATCGCCTTGCGGTCGTCGAGGATATCCACCAGGCCCACGTACTTCTGCACGAACAGCCGCCCTGTTCGAGCGGTGGCTGATATGGTCGGAGCCGCGTCGGCACAGATGCTGCCGCCGTGCCGTTCGCACAGATATTCGGTGATCGCGCCAGATTCGATGATCACGCGGCCCCTTCCGCCAAGGGCGGCATCGTCGAGCTCCTCGATCACGGCCGCGAGGCGTGCTGTAGGTCGGGGTCAGTCAGAACCTCACGCAACCTGAGCGTGCTGAAGCCAGGGGCGCGGCACGCGATGGGCATTGCCGCCGCCGAGCAGACACCACGCCGGTGTTGGGGAGTCAGCGCATGACTGTAACCTCTGAGAGAGCTCATCGCAGCCCGCGACGCAAGGTGAGCGTGTGGTATGAGCCGCTATGCCCAGGGTTTCTACACTTTTCAGCCGAGTATGCTCATACTGCCACCTCGATACCGAAAAGCGACTCTTTGGGATTGCGGGTCACAGCTTTTGGCGCTGGTCCTGTTGAGGTATCCAATGTCGAAGCGCAACGCCTCGACTTGGCAACCGAACGCAATGTAGCTGGAACATGTTTAGTTGAAAGTACGCCCGACACTGCACCTATGATGCGGCAATGTTGTGTGTTCTTGTCAGGCATCATAATTAACGACAGCCTGATCGACTTGATGAATTCAAACAAACAGACTACCACTTTGTGTGTGTATGGACCTCAAAACTCAGAGCAGATTTGCTACAGTTCCTTGTAAGGCTGTCGTTGCGCTTGCATATATACGTTCTGAAGGCTGTTTTTAAACCACCACCTGTAGCATTCCAGATGTGTTGAAGCGCCTAAGCAAACTCAGTTTGGCTTTTCATTTGCCCTGGAGGGCGGGCATCTGCTATCACCATGTTCATGGGGAAGGATTAGGCCCATGAGCTGAGGCAGTTGTTAGAAATTACGTTGTAATGGTGACGTCAGCTGTTTTCTTTTGGGGGAATCGTCTATACCTCTCCTGCCCCGTCAACTGCTTCAAGCAGCAGGTGAGCCGCCCATGCAACAAGCGAGGGCGTGCAATTTTACTGTGCGCGTTACACAAGGGCACAATGTTTGGTACAGAGGGCTCAAGATCCACAAATGCTTCTATCCGGCTCAGCACCTTTCACCCTGCAGTCTAGCCTCTATTGAGCCCAATAGCTGCCTCCCTTGCTGTTGGCCTTCCTTGCTTCCGCACTGCACCACAAAAAAAGAGTAAAGCCAAGCTCGCATGCGCTAGTGTATTCAAAAGGCTTGTGCACGGTACAGATAGATAGATAGATAAGTTACTCATGCCATAGCATCACTGCCATCGGCCCTGGGCTCATCAGAGCTGACCTCCTCATTCCTAACCTTTCAACGGATGAGCCAGCAAGCATACACATAACGGTCAACGATATCAGCAAGCACAGAGCCACCAAGGAAAAAAATCAAGAAACTCGAAGACTTCTCCTCATTCTGCATCTGCTGGAACATATGCCAACATTAGGTGCCATCTCGTCCTCCAGTCGCCGCTACAGCTCTTCACGCACAGATTCGTATTGGGGCATCCAATGGAAATGAGACACTGATTCAATCCAGTTTAGCAGACAAGGCTGCAATAGTGAGAAGTGTCGAAGTGGTCATTCGGGCGGCTACAGCTGAACTTCCAGTTGCGAGGCAAGCGAAATAGCGCGGCAGAATAGATGAACGCTCATTTATAATCCATATGGCAGCTACGCTACTTTCCCGGAGTTAACCAGCATCCAGCCTGGTCATGCCAACGTACTCCTGTCGTTCTGACGCTCACAGGCGGCGATTGCCTCAAGCAGCTCATGCTCGCCCCTCGACAACCACAACTTGGTGCCCCCGCCCCAATCCACAGCCCATGGCCGCTGGCTGCGCCACGGATCACCCCATCTGCTCGCCGCGTGCGCCTCGGCCTCCGACCGCCCCGCAGCAGCTGCCGCACGTGCGGCCGGGTCGTTGAGCGAGGTGGCCGAGGTCGCGCGTCGCGACCTCGGAGAGCACGAACAGCTTGGTCGGCTCTGCCATGCTGCCGCCGCCAAACCTGGACGCAGAGCAGACAGTGTAGGCGCCCGCATAGTCGAAGGCCAGCCAGTCGCCGTCTTGGAGCGCTGGGAGGCGCGCGTTGCGGTGCACGCAGTCGTCGGTGCGCCCGCTGTGCCCCCACAGGCGACAGGCCATCGGCGCAGAGAGCTTGGGGCCGGGGGGTGGCAGTCGTGCTGAGCGCAGCACCGTTTAGGCGGCTCCGGCGCGTCAGGAGAACCTGACGTTCGTAGTGGTCGGTTTGCGGGAACATGTCGAAAAGCCGCACACGGTCAAGCGGATGCGACCACAGCGGCCGCGCGACGACCCGGACCCTTCAGGAGCCCGGTCCTCCATCGGCTCGACTCAACAATCCCAACATTGCAAGCCACCGGATGCACCCCCTCCGCACCGCCACTCCCCCCATCACCACCCCAGCCCCCCCCACCTGTATCCTGACGAGCCGTATGTGCCGTCACTCAGGTGGTAGTCGCGCAGCGGCGCCCCGCACGGCGCCCGCGACGCGCGGTGCCCCAGGATTGTGGTGAACAGGGTGGCGGAGGTCTCGGCAAAGTAGCGGCCCGGCTCCGTATGATGCGCACACCGCAGCCGGGAGGGAAGCACTGCCAGGGCCCTGCAGTGTGTGCGTGATTTGTGTGTGTGTGTGTGTGTGTGAGCATGTGTGTGAATGCATGCGTGTGTGTGCACGTGCGCACGCCGCACGACAAGTGGTTGTCAAGCAGCACAGCCTTGGAACGCGGGAGGGCGGCGACCCGCAAGATTTGGCTGCTGGGCCGAATGCTCCTAGGACTCCAGATACGGGTATTCCTGTTTTGCTCATTGTTATAGGACAACTGGGCATGCAATAGTCCTGTGCTCAATGGCAAAAACAGGCTGCTCAAAATAATTTTTTTCATAAAACAGGATAATATAATTTATAGGGATTTGATGCATCCCGGCGGGAACTCCGCTGGGCAGTGAAATCATGATCATTTCTTGTGCCCCTAAAGCTGCTGAACGAAATCGGGTATGCGTGCACTGCGCACGTAGCGGCAGTCTGGCCGGCGAGCCCTTGTCCCTGCAGAAGCCCTGCAGGCGTTCTTTGCAGGCCTTTTATATGGAAAGCAGGTCAATGACACCACTTTTCCCTCTGGGAAAACAAGATCCATTTTGCACAATTTCCTTAATCTTTGCTTGTGCTTCATCCAGGCACTTGAAAACCCTGTTTTTGAGCCCTCTCCGCACTTCCCGAAAGAACCGCTCCACAGGGTTGAGCTCTGGACAGGCGGCTGGCAGCTTTTCAAATTGAAGCTTTTGACTGTCAAACATTGCCTGGACCGTCGCCCCATGGCAATGAAAAGGCCGTCTGATTCTGCACGTGGCACCATTGCACCTGCTTGCACCGCAAATCGGGGAGGGCGGCAACAGCATGGTGCCAACAGTCGAACACTACCCCGCAACCTCAGATGGCAACACGCAGCAGGCATGGCGGTTGCTGATGAGCATGTGAAAGCGCACTGAGGGTGCATGCCCACAGGCGATCTAGGCCGAGCGCCCCCTTCAACTCGGCATTCATACTATAATAAACAGCCCCAACCATTACCAGGCAGGACAATGCCGAGATGAGCATACCCCAGGCTATTTTCCCCGGGTTGTCGGCTCTTTGCCTCTTCTTCTCAGCAGTCCGAAGAAACCAACCACAACCGGTGTAAGGGCAACTACCCAGAAAGGATTAATGGACTGGAACACGTCGGGCATAGCCGGTAAAGATGGCCTTCTGGCGGTGCTGTAGAGGCCTCGGTCACGGCCAGCCCCAGGTTCAGCCTGACAGGATAGAGCATCGAATTGGTCCAGGTGGGCAAGGAGACGGCGGTCGAGATCCGAGTTTTGACGAGGGCCCGATCGCATCAGCAACTTCGTGCGGATGGGGGGGCGGGGGTATCCCACAGGGCGGCATGCCAGCTGGCCATAGTCCACGCAAGGCGCACACGCAATGCCAGAAGCGTCGAAGCAGGCGAGTCGAAAAGCAATAAAAACCAACCCATGGCGCGCAGTTCGCAAGGAAAACCTCTGGCGCCCAGCCGGCCCCAGCCGATCGTCTCTGCCGAGGCTCGCGCCGCCGGAAAGAGGAAGGCGGCTTCGAGATCGAGATTGAAGAGCAATGGCGACGGGGTTAGAAGCGCGGTGAACAGCTGCGCGGCGTCCAGCAGGCTGCAAAGTGGCGGCGTACTGCGGGGTGAGGCGGTCAGCTGGGGATCGGAGGTGAGTGGAGGGGGCGGGGTTGGGAGCGCTGCGGGACGCCGCTCGCGGCCGAGACGCCCGCCTGCATCGCAAGCCGAGATCCTTTGTGCAGTGTCCTTTGTGCAGTCAACTTGGCCGGCGTTGCATGAAAGCGTGCCATCATTGCTTCAGAGGGCACGTGCGAGTCTAGGCACGCACCAGCAGCGAGAAGACGAGGTACGTCCACCCCGCGGCCGTCAGCGCGGCGCCAACAAGCCGTTCCGCGTGCACCTGCGCGCACCCGGCTTCGCCCCACCTCGTCGATGGACCAGAGAGCCCAGAGGGGCCGTGGGGTACGCAGGATCAGGGGGACGCTCCACACGTCGCTCGCCTGCTTGGGACGGGTGGCACGTGCGCAGAGGCGACGAGCGCGCTCGCATGGCGCTTGCTGGGCGTTGCATTCGGGCCTCTGATCTTGCGTGCAACCGCCGAGCGCCTGCCGCGCGCCGCCCCAACCCCTCGCACGTACCGCTCTATGGCGCGGTCAGTCGATCCGGCTGATGCGCTTACCGCCACTCAGGTGTCAGCCCCCTCTCACCCGAGTTTCTCACCGGGCGAACGCGACGGTACGACCTTGTTCACCAGCACGGCCACCAGCAGCCGCTGATAGGTGGCGGAACCCAGCCGCCCGTTGGCCGCTGCGTCCTGCGTGCGGCGCAAGTTTGCGATAACCAATCACCTGGGTCCGAGGTCGAGGAAGCGATGATCCGCAGTTTGCGGGTCATCGCCCATTCCGTCGACAGAAAGAACCGCAGGTGGTGGCAATTCTGGCGGGATAAGGCCCCTAGACCTGCCAAGCACTCGGCAGCAGCGGATATGGCATGGTGCCGCCAGCGATGCGTGCACGACGACCTCCAGCGGCGTCGCGGCCGCAGCTGCGCCGGCGGTGCTGGCTAGCCTGCAGGACAGCACCGGGCAATCGATCTGCGCCAAATGCGACCGGACATCGACACGCAACACCTCGGACAGCCGGTGACGGGCCACCGCAGCAGGCATGCCCGAAGTTGCCGCTTGCTGCCGAAGCCGCCACGCGGGCGTGGACCAGGGCCCGAGTCTGAACGGCATCAGCTGCGTTTTGTGCGGGCCGCGAACGGTTGCCAGCATTGCGCAGAGGGCTGCGAGCGAAGGCGACCGATGGCGGCGCAACACCGACTCCCAATATTTCGGGTTGGCCCGATCCGCCATATTTCGGCCCGGCCCCATTACCCGGCCCGGCATGCGCCATCACCGGCGCCCCATGGTCGGCACAATAGGTATAGAATTCGGCAAGCGCCTCATCGAGCCGCTGCCGAGCGCCATCATTTTGTTCCATGGTGATGTCCGCTCGCAAATGCGATAGGGTCACACTTAGGTTACCTGAGAGTGTTAGGTAGAGAAAATTAATCATAAATATATAGTATAACAGATAAGGTGCAGATCATTTGATCTGCCCTCTCATTTGTCAGTTCTACATGCTATCAGCAGGCGACTGTTTCGTCCGCAACCCTCACCACGTTCAATATCTCTCTTGATTGCCAGGAGCGCAGGCGATCAAGCGCCGGACACTCTGCGGCTGCAGCGCCGTACCTTGAGCGAGGCCATTACCCGACTCCACTTGAATTCGGAGCCCAGATCACAGCCCTGATCTGGTTGACGAGCCTCAACCGAAATGGCGACTCCGACACCGGCCACATCATGCAGCACGCGCCCTGATGCGTCGGCGTCTGGGACACTGGCTACGCAGAAGGCCACCACCAGCAGCAGCAGCAGCAGCAGCAGCAGCAGGCAGCCCTGCGCAGGATGCCCACCGCTCGCCCCATCATCCGCGTGCCGCTCGGCCTTGTCCTTAGCCACACTCTCCCCAGTTGCAGCCCCGCGGCGTGCGCGGCGCCGGCGCTGCAGCCATTGCTGTGGGATGCGTCTGCCGGCTGGGAGCTGCACCGGCAGCCTGCTGCTCAGGGCCTGCACGCCGGACACGCCGAAGCCTGGCATGGGCGCCGCGGCAGCGGCGGCTGCAGCTGTGACCCCGCTACCGCCAGAGAGGCGCTGCAGGCAGCAGTATGCAGGGTGCTGCCGCCCCTGGAGCAGCAGACGTCGCTGCTGCTGTTTGAGGAGGGCGAGTTGGGGCAGCTCCAGGTGATGGGTTTCGGGCAGCTGGACACGACCGATGAGGCGGCTACTCCATCCCCGGGACAGCCGGGTCATCCATGAGACGGGGCCGAAGTTTTAGGGCAGGCACCCGCGGCATGAACTCGCACGCACGTCGACGCGCCGATCGCGATCACCGGGTTCGTCGCTGGCGGATCGAGTCGATTTGGCCGACACCATCATTGGCCCGAGCTTCGCGGCAAACATCGGCAGCGACCTTCGTGCCGCGGTCGACCTGCAGGCGGGAGCTGGCAACGCGGCGCGCAGCTGGCGCGCGGCACGTCTCGACGCATACGGTGGGGTTTTCAGTCGCGGCACGGGCCCACCAGCTTTCTGTGGCAGCCGCGACCGCTGGCGTCCGACCGTCCAGGAAGGATGTGGGCCTGGCCTCCAGCGAGAGCAGGGCATTCGGCTTGCAGGTGGGAATGCACTCATGCCCTTCCTCACCGACAGCGGCCCTGCGACAGGCTGAGCATGTCGCGCGGCTTTTATTTGTCCGATCGGCACCGGTTCATGTGTCTGCGAGGCGTTGCGACCGCTGGCCACCCTTCGTGTCTGAGCCGCGGTGGACGGGCAGGAGGTGCAGCTGCCGTGCCTTCCTGGACCTGGCCAACCACCGCCCGATCCGTCCGTGCCATAGGCCACACACGGTCGATCAGGCACGGCGGCAGGTCGAGCGCTGCGATGTGGCGGACGAGCGGGGCGAACTTGTCGCAGTGGAGGTATTCGTTGAGCTACTGAGCGACCCTGAGTAATGCTCCAGGGGAGGAGGTGTTGTCGACTCGCTGTAGATGGTCAACCGGTTGGTTGTCGCTTGGCGCCTGCGAGCCTGGCTGCCTGCGTGCTTTCATCACCAGCTGCATGCCTGCGTCAGCACCTGGTCAGGTGCAGTGCCAGGCGCTGTGTTTGAGGAGCCTTGAGTCCGCACACTGGTTCATTGCGCTGGCGCGTTCCACCTGTCTGCACCCACCCGCAGGAAATTGATGGTCAGCGAGGGGTAACTCTTCGTCCCTATATAGTATATTTAATCGCCATTAACTATCTGATTTCGTTTTTTCCGTTGCAGTACGCTAAGTTCATATTCTGGTCATGCTTCTTTGTGAACTCTGATCACTTCACTGCCGGTTCCCACCGTTGCCCCTCAGGTTTTGTCTGCGAAGGAAACCCATATGATCGGCTGGACCTGACTGGCATGCAGCTGCCCAACGACTCCGAAACCCAGCAAGACGTGCCTTCGTCGGTCACCGCTCTGAGCGCCGATCGGTTGCAAGCGGTCGGGGCGCAGCAGCTTTCCGATTATGCCGGCTATGTTGCCGGCCTCAATTTCGTCAGCCAGGGCGGGACCGGGCAGGGGCGGATCGTCCTGCGCGGTGTACCTCCGCTGGGCGAAACCGCGGCGGTTGCTATTTATATGGACGACGACTGCGGCATGCGTGGCCGCGGCAGAGGCGTGCCTGCTGCGGCAGCTGGCCTCATTTGAGACGAGCGTCAATCATGACCTGGCAACGCTAGGTGCGATCGAGGAGCGCGCCGCCGCTGCCACGTCCGCCGCGTCCGGCGGCAAGCTGCGGCGCTCTGCAGCAGCCGTGCGGTATCGGCTGGAGCGCAAGCGGCTGATCCAGGCGGGCCTGGACGTGCTGCGCCGCGTCCACCGCTGACAAAAGTGAGTGAGCCCGCCGCCACCCCCCTTCCGGCCGACCGGCAAACACCTCGCCCACCCCCCAGCACACCAAGAACCAAAACGCCACCGCCACAGCAGGCCCGCCTCCTGCCCACGCCGCCCCAACCGCCTGCCCCGGACTGCCCCGCGCCAAGTGTACCGTTCCCAGCCGGCCGCAGTGTGACCTTGCACGCAAGGTGACCCCAGTTTGCTCAACGGGTCCCGGATACATCATCGCCCAGAACCTCGGTCCGACGGCGCTCAACGGTCGAATGCAACGCTCGAGTCCGGCAACCGACTCCATATGTGACTGAAGCACGCGTTAGGTTGAAGACTACAACCACCCCACCCCACCGGCAATGACGTGCTTGACACTGACAGGCATCATGGTATGATAACTCACAGTCAACGCAAGCCTCATCATACACACAAACACAAACACCACTTGGGTGTGTATGCCTCTAAGCACTTCAAGCCTCGCAACAGGTTGCATGCACTGTTTGGCCGGCTTGCAAACCTCTGAAGGCTGCACTCGACCCAACCCACTGTTCAACTTGCAGGAGCTCTAAAAGCCTAAGCAAACTCAGATTTGCCCTGATTTGTTATTGCATGTTTACCATCACCAGTCCGGGGCAGGATTAGGATAATGCCCTCTTGCAGTTGTTAGTTGCAGGGCTCATGCTGACGTCAGCTGTTTCCTGTGGGGGTGGCAGCGCCTGCTGGCCCTCCGGCCGTGTGAAACGCCTCAAGGCGGGCGAGCCGCACATGCAGTACGGCAAGGTCGTTGCGACTTCACCGCGCCGCTATGCCCAGGATCCCGCTCCCCGGTTCAGAGGGCACGGGGATATACAAACGCGTCTGTGCTGCGCCGGTCAGCGCGTCTTGGCCTGCTCAAGCCCAACCAGTGCTGCCTGCCCTCTTGTTGGCCCCCATAGCTTGCTCCGCTGCATCACGAGGAAACAAGAGACCGAGGTTCACCGGGATTGCGTTACCAAAGGCCACACTGCAGGACAGAGAAACCCTCCGTAGCATGCACCGCCTTCCTTACCCAAAAGCAGCCAACGAAAGTACGCCAGGAGCAAAGCATGTTAGTCGTGCTCGTGGGCTCAGCACACCCTTGACAACTCGCCAAACCTGGTGCCCGCGCTGGCCTCGCACCAGCCCATGGCCGATGGCGAGCCCCGATCCCAAGCTCGACCCGCCAGTGGAAAGGATCAATCGCTGCGCGGCACCTTCGACAACATCCGCGCGCCACCATCGCCGAAAGCCACGCGCACACGCCACACGCAGGGCCGCAACATCTGCGCCGCCGTCAGCGCCGCGAGCGCCCGGCATCCGACCGCCCCGCGGCCGCGCCGCGCGCATGGCCGGGCGATGAAGCTGCCGAGGTCGCACGTCGCGACCTGGAGAGCACGAACAGCTGGACGGCCTGCCATGCTGCCACCGCCAAACCTAGAGCCGAGCAGACGGTGTAGGCGCCCGCGTAGTCAAAGGCCAGCCAGTCGCCGTCGCGCAGCGCAGGGAGCCGCGCGTTGCGGTGCACGCAGTCGTCGGTGCGCCCGCTGTCCCCCCACAGGCGACAGGCCATCGGCGCAGAGAGCTCCGGGCCAGGGGGTGGCTGCAGCGGGGAGCGCAGCACCGTGAGGCCGGCTCCACGACGTCTGTCGCGCACATGGTGGTGCAGCGGGCGATTGCACCTTCGTGCAGCGTTGAGCCACGCCGCACCCCATTCCGCGCCACGCGCTTGGTGCGCCGCGACAACCCTGCCTCGGGTCCCGGTTGCCTGGACCGGCTAGAATCCATGCTCCACCAGCGGCCCTGACACGATGTCCGCACCAGCCAAACCCGCCCGCCAAGACCAACACCTCCCCCACCTGTATCCTAAACGAGCCGTAGGTGCCGTCACTCAGGTGGTAGTCGCGCAGCGGCGCCCCGCACGGCGCCCGCGACGCGCGCTGCCCCAGGATTGTGGTGAACAGGGTGGCTGCGGTCTCGGCAAAGTAGCGGCCCGGCTTGCGATGATGCGCACTTCGCTCCAGGAGGAAAGTACCCTTACGGGCCAGGACGCTGTACCATACGGGTGATATGTGGCCGTTGGACAAAAAGAAAATGGTCTTCGCCCTGACCGTCCATGTTGAATACGATTTCTGTGTCCGCGCGCGCGTTCGAACGTACATTTGGTGGAAGTAGAGCGCTACGCCGTGCAGGCAGACAGGAGGGCAGGCACACCGCATGATGGGCAGCTGGGCCACATGCTCAAGGGGCCCCAGGGGGCTGTGCCGGGCCCAGCCACCAGCTCCCATGCGCGCGAGCGCGCACCCGTTGATGACTGCTGCTGTGCGGTAAAAGAGGTCCGCCGTGACGGCGTCGTAGGGCGCGGTGAAGCCGACCCCAATGTCCGCAGGTGCATGTTCCAAAGCCCAGCGCAGCGGCAACGTCAAAGGCCTCGCGGGCGCGGCGGATGGCGTCCGCGTAGACCGCCACGTTCTGGCAGCCGCTGCCGACGTGGAACGACACGCCCACCACCTGGAGCGGATTTTTGGGGGGGTTGAGGACGCAACCGCAAGGGGCGGGACAAGACGGGTGAGCAAACAGGCGGGCCTGCAGGCGTGCTGGCAGTGCGGCGCTGCCGGCGCCGCCAAACACGGCTCACCCACCTGCCAAGCGATGCCGTGACCCTTGCATGCTTCCGTCCCGCCTTTTGCCCCCCCCCCCCGCCCCGTGACGGAGCCTGTGCCTGAACCGCTGCCGCAGCCGTGCCTAGACCGTCTCCTCGGACTCATGTCTTTGACCACACACTGCGGGCTCGTTCTTGGG
>NNCB01000403.1:0-18267 GCA_002317545.1 Scenedesmus quadricauda | reverse complement strand
CCCCCGCCCTGCCCACACACAGACCCCAAGATTCTGCTGCTCAACATTGAGCTGGAGCTCAAGTCAGAGAAGGAGAATGCTGAGGTGGGACGAGGGAGTGACCACAGCGAACTCCCTACGGTGTGACTTGCGCGCGCGTGCTCTTGTGTGAGTGTGTGTGTTGGGGTTGGGGGTGCGTGAGGGCGCAAGTCCCGCTGAGCTGCGCAGAGAGCGCCAGGCGTCACGGGCGGCCGTGGTCATTGTCCCACACCTGGTACCAGGCCTGCTGCAGGCCTTATGGTAGCCAGGCTCACTTTACTCCCTTCATCGGTCAGGTAGTAGCCGCCCCCCTTCCCTCTTTTACTTTCCAGGACATTTGCTTTGCGCAGGTCGAGGAGGATGTTCTCCAGGAATTTCAGGGGAATTCTTTTTGCTTCCGCGATCTCGGCAATCAATACCGGGCCACAATTCCTCCGTTCCACTAAATAAGCAAGCGCCATCGTTGACGCGGAGTGGATCATCGTCTACGACAAGCTGGCCAAGTGCGTCGACGCGGCGCGCAGGTGATGGCCCGGGAATGTGCGCCTTTGGCCTCTTGGCAGCCGTGTGATCCGGGGCAATATGACGTGATGCGGCGCCGCCAGCAAGGCAGCGGATCGTGCAAGGGCTTTTTGCGGGGCCACAGCTCTTGCATGCTGTGGCGTCAGGGCAGCCTCGTCCGCGAGCTTGCTACCTTACGCATGGCTGTATGAGCGCGTAGGGTACCCGGCGCTGATGGTATTAGGGCTGGGCGGTGTTTGGGCTACGAGCCATGCGCCAGCGCCGCCCTAAATCACTTTCACAGGTACCTTGATCTGTTTTATACAATCAGCACACACGTGCCATTCTAAGCACACTGGTTGTCACCCCGATGCAATCCATGGCACCCTCTCCTCCCCTGCACACACACGCGCAACAATCAGGTTGTGCTGTCGCGCCTGGCCATCGGTGACCTGGCGACTCAGTACTTTGCCGACAGGGGGGTCTTCTGCGCGGGCCGCGTGGCGGAGGAGGACCTGCAGCGGGTGGCAAAGGCCACAGGTGAGGATGCAGGGCTGATGCCTCGACCGCTGTCTGGACTGCAGCGGGCTGCCTGGTGGCAGCTAGCTAGGCTTGAATGCAAAGTGCGTGACACGGGCGGGGGTTCCGGACTGCCGTCCAAAAGGGGCCGCCTGGGTCGTCGCCATAGCGGAGCTGCGCTTTACAAGTTCGCTGCAACCTCACACCATCTGTTGGCTCGGCTACAACCGCCTTCTGGACCCGGCACACCCAGCTCTTGCTGCCTCCCGGCTGCACGACGAGATAGAGGCCGTCACCATCGGAGAATCGTCCGGGACGGTTAGCCGACTTAACGGCGCTGACCGATAGCCTTTTCATGCTGACTTTCGCACGTTCTTGGAGCAGCAGATGCGATTGATGGGTCTGCTCAGCATGGGATAACAACAAGGGCACGAAACACCCCGGAAAGCCTAGGTTTTCCTAGGCTCTCGGCGGATGTCGTTGAGACGCATGCCCTCGACCGTCTCGAGCTCGGTCGCGAGGCTCTTCGCTTCCTCGACCGTGATCACGCCCTCATTGCCGACCTTCTCCATCGCTTCTCCGAGAATCTTCAGACTTCCACGATTCGTTCCACCCCTCTCCCCCCCAGGTGGGTGGTGAGCGCGACAACCTGTTCACGGGCGCCGGTCAGACCGCGCGGCCACAATCGTGCTGCGCGGCGGCAGCGAGCAGTTTATCGACGAGGCGGAGCGCAGCTGTACGACGCAATCATGATCGTCAGGTGCGGGCAGAGCGCACCCCACGCGAGTTCGATCGTGCGCGCATGGACATCCGTGCGCGCGTGTGTGTGTGTGTCTGTGTGTGTGTGTCTGTGTGTGTGTTGACTGACCTGCCGCACAGAGTGAGGTTTTGTCCAAGACTTCAAAGGAGCATTTCAACGCCTCAAAGAAGCTGCAGGTGAAGGAGAGCGTATACTTATCCTTACCTGCAAGCCACCACCTATGTAATCAAAACTTAACGTTGCTCTTCCCTCTCGCAATACGGCGTTTCTGAGGCCCATCCTGATCTGGCACCACAACCTTTCTGCCCGCTATGCCACTCTTCAGCGCCAGGCGAGCGCTAAAGTATGCCTACGTCCTGCCAGGAGGTGGGATCGAATGTAGGTCCGCGGTGAGGGTGGCTCCTATCGCCCCGATGTATTGATTCATGACTTCAGGCGGGAACATACTCAACCATTTCCAAAGGCCGTAAATGGCCGCTCCAAAGCCCAGGGTGAAGATAATTACGGGTTGGCCCGGCGGGGGCGCTGATTGCATGAAGCTGCTGCGGCCCGATCTGCGGTCCGCTCGATGTGCTGCGCTGATGTACGCTGCCCGGCTGGGATCGTTAGCTCCCACCGAGCTCCCACTCACGGCGTGCCCATCGCAACGAGGCCTATACGCGCTGGTACCCTCTCGAGCCTGCCCTTCACTCACTGCCGCAGCTCCCTCACCGCGGCCCCTGCCCCCACCAACCATCGCCGCACCCTCCCCTTCCGCCCCACCTTACCGCCGCGCCCCAGGGCGCTGCGCGAGCACGCGCGCACCATCCCGGGCAAGGCGCAGCTCTTCAGGCGCCTCCAAAGGCCCTTGAGTCCATCCCGCGGCAACCTGCGACAACTCGGTGCGCCGCGCAGCATCGCGCGCACGGGCAAGCCGGCTGGCGTTGGCCCTGGTCACCTTGGGCTGTACGTAAGCGGTGCGCTGTTGAGCCTGCATTCCGACGGCCCGCAAGTGTTCGGTCACATGCCTTTCCTGGCTATGGTGCTTTCGCTTGCGTGTTGCTTCATTGCTGCTGTGATGGCCTTCGAACAGATCGGGACACTTCGTCAACAGAAGCCGGGGCCCTCGTCGCCGACTCTGCGTTTCCAACCAGCGGCCGCCAACAAGCGAGCCCTGTGCTCCCAACGCATATCACCCAATCCTCTCGTGTCCAGGGCCTGGATGCCACTGACGTGCTCAACACGCTGCGGCAGAAGCGCGCACTGCAGGATCGGCAGCGGCAAGGTGCGCGCCGTATGACAGCAGCGGCGGCAAGTTCCGCCACGACTACCGCGTCTACGCTTGGACTGCTGGTCCTGCCGGCGCCTGCCTGCCATCCGGCCGCCCTGACCCCACTATACGTATGCATGGTCTGAGGGTGCCCTGGCGAGACTAACCCCTGGCGTCGGCACGTGGGCCGCGGCACCTGTCACCTGCGGCTGCTCATTCCCCTCGCCCTTGCGGTTCCTGCCCCAATATGCATCCGAAACAGAACTTTGGCGTGGACGTCAACAATGGCGGCGTCTGCAACACGTTTGAGTCGTTTGTGTGGGAGCCCGCGCTGGTCAAGATCAACGCCATCAGTCAGCCACCGAGGCGGCCTGCCTCGTCCTGTCGGTGGCGAGATGTGCGGGGCTCGCCAGCGTGGCGGCAGACGCCGCGGCGATATGCGCGGGCCGCGCCGCCAAGGCCGGGCTCGAGGGCGGCGGCCGGGGCGGTGCCGTGGAATGCGGCGGTGACGCGGCTATGTCGAGGCGTCTCCTGGCGCGCCTTGCGGCAGCAACGGCAGCACGAGGAGTTTGCCCCTTCTGTGATGCTGCGCAGGCAAAACGTAGAGCGCTGCGCTTGTAATGCAACGTTTCTTTTTTCTCCTCCACTTTCAGGTCTCGTGCGTGAGTAACCTCACGCGCGATTCTACAGGCTTATCGTGCATTTACAGTGGTGCAAGTTTATGCAGCAGTTTGGGGCGCTGCACCTTAGCTGGTGGTTGCCAGAGCAGGGGCCCCTGCAGGCCTGGTGTTGTGGGGGGCTGGCCGCAGCTTCCAGGCGGTATCCGGCGTGCCGCTGGCTGGCCACCCATTCTTTTTCACTGCCCCAGTATACGTCTTTGTCGGCTTCCCACACATCGGCCCGCCGCCACCAAAGCCGGCGGTTTTAAAGCCCATAGATTCCAGTGCTACATTTCCCGTAAGGATCATAAGGTCGGCCACAGATGAAATACCCTCTTCCTAGTGATCGCATTTTTTGCTGTCGGCAACCATAATACAACGGCGCGCTTTATCCAGGTTTACTTCCAAGGCAGGCTGCAAGAAATTGGTATCCAGCTACACCACAAATCACAAGGAAATCCACCAACAGAAAATTGGCCGGGCGCCGCGGTGCACCTCCACGTGGACGCTCTGAATGATGACGCTGCTCACGCCTGCGGGCCGCGTTGCGCGTCGCCGCCGCCGCCGCTACCGGCGCGATGGGTGCAGTGTCCTTGGGCGGCGAGGCCACATCAGACCCCGACTCCTCGAAGGCGCCGGCTGCGCCGCTGGTGCTCGCGACGCGGCTGCGGATGCCGGCTGCCAGCCCCGTGGCGGCCCCCACATTCCCGCCCAGCGCTGCCGCAGCCGCGCTCGCCTGGCTGTGCGCGGGGACGACTGCCGTGGCGGGGCCTGGCGCGACGGCCGCAGCGGGCGGCGTCTTGTGCGCCCTGCCGCGCGCCACGAGCCTCTCACCAGCCTTCGCGTCGACGCCGCCTTGCTGCTCCGCGCCTGCTGCGCCTGCCTGGCTGCGCACGGGGGCGACTGCAGCGGCGGGACCTGGCGAGGCGGTACGAACGCGCTGGCGGCGTTTTTTGAATGGTGGTAAGATGTGCCATGGCTTACTTCTTCTTGCCTTCTTTGCGGAAGATGTACTCGCCGCGATATTTGATGCCCTTGCCTCTTGTGGCGGCTCCCGGCCCGCCGCGTGCGGCGAGCGGGATCTGCTGCTGCGCTGCTGCTGCTGCTGCTGCTGCTGCTGCTGCTGCTGCTGCTCGTCCCCGCGGCCGGGCGTCCTCATCAGGTTCGGCGCTCCTGGGGGCATCCAGGGCGGCATCCGCATCGCAGCGGCGTGCCACCTCGCGTCGGACTCCGCATCACCTTCCACAGTGGCCGCCGTCGCCGTTCCGACTCGGCAATATGTCGGCCGCCGATCGCTGCCGGTATCGGCACCTGTCATCAACCTCGGCAGCGTTCGCGGCACCACGTGGCGTCGGCCGCTGCTGCCTCGAAGGCTGCCGCCGCCGCCGCCGCCCCCTCTGCAGCTGCCGCTGCAGTCGCCTGCGACTGCGCGCGACGGACTCCCTGCTGTGTGCCGCCAGCCTCGTCAGCGGGCACCGGCTGCGCGGCCGCTGCTGAGCCCGGCTTGGCGAGAGGCGTGGCCGCTTTTGCCGGGCGCCTTGCAGCCCGCGACCCCTTCCCCGGCTTCTTGAGCTTGGCCGCCGCTGTTGTGCCTGAGTCTGGGGGGTCCATGCAGCCCGTGCCGCCACTGCCGTAATTGCCGCCGCCGCCGCCGCTGCCGCCGATGTTGGTGCCGGCCGTGCCGGCCGCTGCTGAGGGGCCGGCACCGTCGCGGCCCACGGCTGCGTCCGGCTGCTGCGGGCCGGCCTGCTGCTGCTGCTCCGCCGGGGCGCGCTCGCGCGCCTCGCTGAGCAGCTGGGCGCCGCTGACCTTGGTGCCCGGCACCGTGAGCCGAGGCCGCCGCCGAAGAGCGCCCAGATGACCAGGGCCAGCACATGCTTGATCCGCCACTTTGCGCTGTACTTGTGCAGCCCAGACTCGAATAAGATGGTGCACGCGTTCATCCACCTGCAGAGGTGAAGCCATCCAGCAGCTGGAATTTACGTTTTTCGGGCTCATTCACATCGGGCTCATGTTTGGCGGTGAGTCAGCGTGGTAATGCATATTGATTAATTATAGGCCAGTAACCCATCAAAGAAACACCGTCATCGTCTCTGATCTGGGCGGGTGTTCCGCATTCCCTCCGGTCCGCCAAAAGGCGTCGATACGGGCAGTTGCCCCACCATTCGAGTGGGTGGATGCAACGCCTGCTCCTCCAGCAGCGCGGTGTGGCGATGTTGCACGATGTTGAATGGCTCCGCCTCGGCGACGAGGGGCTTCAATCAGTGCCAAGGCGCGCGCAGCTGCTGGCGGTCGATACGATCATCGCATGCACGGGGCAGGAACCCGCGCGGGGCTGTTGGCCTGCGGCATGCGTTAATGCTGGTCTTGCAAGGCGCCGGCAAGCATCGAGGAAGCGATCATGCCGGTGAGCCCGTCAGCAATCTTGGTGACCTCAACGTCCGGGTGCAGAGATCATGATGGTCGATACCAGCAGCATCATTCCGACCTCGACGAGGCCAAGGCCTCTTCTGCCAAAGCGACTTGGCGGATGCGAGGGGTGAGTAGGGGCCAGGATATGTGCACACCAGCAACCTGCCTGTGCCAGGAGCTTCTGGCGCTCTGCCACCGGGGTTGCATCCCATGACCCAGCATGGCCGCGCCGCAGCTGTCGTGAAGGAAGGCGTCGCCGGCGATAACGTTGCCGTCGGCGTCCTTTTCGCCCAGCGTCGCTGGAGCGGTGCGCTGCCGAGGTCCGACCAAGCACACCGCAGTCGGGCCGCCGCGAACAGCGCGTCCTGTCTACTCTGCATCGGAGCGATCCCGGATTTGGGCTCGGGCTTCAGCAACAGAAGGCGGAGCTCAAGAGCAGCATGGGCAGCCTTCGGAACCTTCACCCTATCGGATCATCGCGATCTTGTCGAAGAGATGGGCGATACGCCTGCCGCGCGTGATCAAATGATCCATTCGACGGCGAATAAGATTACGGCGACCGGTATGACCACTGAAAGCGCCAACAGGCATCCAACCCGCTCCCGACGGTTTTCGGGAATGCCATTCCCTGCGTCAGCCGTCTTTCCAAGCGATTTCAATGCTTGAACACCGCTGATAGGGGTTGGCGCTCTGCCAGTCCCGATCTCGAAACCTTCCGCCGGCGTCACGCTTTGTGAAAGCACGCCATGCTCAAGAGGAGTGGTGGAAATTGTAAGGGTACTGCAAATGTATGGAGCAGCACCGGCTGTAACCCGTGTACGCACTATTGCTCATGCTGCAAGCTACACTCCCTGTGTAAAGTCTGCTGGCTTGCTTCCACCACGCCAGGCTTTGGCTTGAACAAGAGACCCATTCTATTTCTTCTCAACCTGTGCCCGTGGTAAAAGTTTTTAGCCAATCTTGGCGTTTGGAAAGGAGTCGTGACCTCAGTTCCAATGGCAGCTCCAACCTGATGCCCTGATTGTATCGCTGCGTGAGATGCAATAAAAATCAAAACTGCAACCAGCAGCATAGGGCCTTGAACCACATGACCGCTACACTTCCCGCGCCGCGCTTGTGAAGTGGTGCGCATGCCGTCAGCGACCATTTGCCGTCGCCAAAGTTGGAGTAGGTGAGAGCCTCGTGTTTGCTCACATCAATTGTGCCGGTCGCCAGGTACGTATTCGTCAGCCCAAGCTTGGCGGTGCCTCCGTGCCAGGCCCGAAGCCGCGAACACCGGGACCCTACTCCCTTTCGAGAGACCAAAGTCACAGCCGCACACGGCTGGGTCAGTTTGAGGCGTGCCTCTCCCCATGCCAGTCACGTGTGCAGCCATGTCGCCCGGGCATCGGGCAGGAGCCGTTCAGCCTCGACCCGCGGACCCGGGATCATCCATCCCCGACTCAGGCCAGCAGCCTGCATTCCGGTTCGGCTGGCTTTGCTGGGCAAACGTCTGGGCAGACGCCCGGCTGTGCCATGACCTGATGGTTTGCAGGTGTCTTCTTCGCAAGCAGCATCAACAATTCGAAGCGCAATCGGCGGGCTCGAGGGGAACTGCCTCTGCATGACAGCATCTTCCGGCCAGCCTTCTCGCTTTTTGCAGCTATGAGGGCGAAAGTAAGCGCGGCGGCGACCGCGTTCAGGCAGCGAAACGACTTTGCTGATTCGCAGCCAGTGTTGCATGTGCTCTGCCTGCTGGTGCAGCGCAGCATGGCGCGGAGCACATGGAGCGCCGCACCACGATTTCGGGAACGGCGGTGAACGTTCCGGAACTCCCGCGCGGCTCCTTCGAAATCATCGATGCTGTAAAGAGAAATACCGAGTTGCACCCTCGACATTGGTGTCAGGCTCGCTTCATCGTCGAGGGAGCGAAGGGCCTCAACGCGAGCTTGACGAGGATGATGATGACGAAGACGTCCTCACGGCCATACTTAGTAGCACGATTACTCGTGTCGGTTTCTGGGTCAGAATGCTAACGATGCTCGGATCGTACTGGCTATGTTTTGTATCCTGGTATAGTATAATTCATAATTAATAAACAATTATTAACGCGATCATCAAAATAGAAGGTATTTACAGGGAATCAGCAACTGGAACTTCTGTAGCCACAGGATGCATTTTACGGTATCATGGCATGCAGTCCATGTATCGGACATGAGAGAGCATTCAAGCTGTTTATGCCCGAGAGTTGCTCAAGCAGATGGTGCCATATGGCTGTCTACGCGCTTGACCCCGCTTTGACTGCCGCATGGACTGCGTGGCTCGGTGCTGCTGTCGCGGCGGCAGCATCGCGCACAGCTGGTGTTGGACCAACCAGTCCTGCATTGCAAGGCAATTGATTGATTGGACGCATCAGGGGCAGCAATACCACCTGCTGGTGCTGGGTCCTAACAGCCTCACACTGTGTCACGCTCTCCGACCTCCCCTCCTAAACCCCACACGCTGGTCAACTGTGCGCGGCCGCCAACCTGTTCAACGCCGGCGACGCCGCCAGATGCAAGCTTCCTCAAGGACTATGCTCCGCTCGCCGGTCGCGATCTGCGTCTGGGTCCTCAGCGCGCGGTTCTGATCCGCCGACGCTGCAACGCAACATACATCAGGCTCGCGGAGATCACAACGATGTGGCGCAGGCGATCAAACATCTACCTCCTCACTGGTATCCCAGACCCACGGCGCCGTCAAATAGCCGGTGGCTGTGTTGTAACTGCCCATCGCCTCGTCGAGCGTCCCGAAGCCCTGAGCGGCATTGAAGTCGCCCTGCAGCCGGTTAGCTGCCTGAGTGCCCAGCAAGGTGTTACCGTCGCCGGTGCTTGAATTGCCGGCCTCGTTGCCCAGCGCGGTGTTGGCATTGCCATGGGCGCCAATACCGGCGTTTCGCCCCACGTAGTGTTCTCAAGTCGGTTCAACTGGTACCTCGTGTCTTCATTGGAATGCCGAGATTGACTGTTTTCTGGATTTGTGACTGAATCTGCAGTGGATACGCCCTGGGACAGGCAGAAAAGCCGAGGGGTTTCTGACCAAGACCATTGCAGCACCGCCATCACTAAACCGGCTTGCACTGCAAGATCATTCGTGCAAGTGACTGATTGCGCTGAACACAGTAGGAACGCAGCCCGACGATCATGGTCTCAGTGCAGCGCATGTCATAAACCGGCCGTAAAAAAGTCGTCAAATGCAGGGCAAGCTCGCGAACTGGATGCTCAACCAGGCGCCCGTTGGCTGAGGGAATGGCGGGGGCGCAGACTGAAGAGGTGCTGGGCCCTGATGTTGCTGGCTGATAGCAGCAGTACAACAGTACAGCCGAAACCTCAGCCCTTGCGCTGAGACCTGATATAGCAGGCGCCCTGCCGCGTGGATCCGGTCAGCTAAAGCTGGCGGCGGGTGTCACCATCCAGTGCACTCAATCGTCACTGCATCAAGGGCGCTGTTTGCCTGTTGTTGATCCCCTGCCAGGCACGTGTCATCTTGATCGTTTGTAATTCACTTGACAACGCACAGTGCTTCGGTCCTCCGCGGAGCTGGCGGGCAGATCATTGAAGAAGTCATCAACGCGAGCTGCAGGTCTGATCACATTCTCTCGGCGTCGCCAGTATCGCTTATAGGTCGAAGGCAGTAATGAGAAATGGTTCTTAAGGATGATCATAGTGAAACCTGAGACCAAAACTTCCCGACGCAAATTTTGTCGTGAACAACGACAGCGCCAGCCATCTACGTGCATGCTAGGCCAGGTTCACCTCTCCGCAGTTGGTAGCTTGACTGCACCATACTCAAACTCTAGGAAGCTTTCCGCTCTCACCAACTTTGACTGTGCGCAAGTCGAGTACCTCGTGCACTTCTGCTTGCTTGGTCAAGATCTGACAGAATTTGTCGTAGGCAAAAACGGCCGCACACACGAAAAGGTACAGTTTCTTGGTAACCTATTTCACCAGACTCATCTACCACACGGCGTACGGCCGGAGCCGAGTACTGGTCAACAGCTTGCCCAGCGCCACGCTGTTGAGGCGACGGCGCGGGCTACGGCCATGTGCCCCCATCGAGCCAGTGCGCAGGAAGGCCCCCGGCGATGCGCCGGTCGCCGGGTCGGCTGTTGCGCGCGCCTGGGGTTGTCACGGGGCCAGGACAGTCGCCGGGTCAGCATAGACGGCGAGATGAAAACCATCTCTTCGGAGACCACATTCAACACCGACATGATGAGCATGGAAGAGCTCTCCACCCAATTGCTCAAATGCTGCGAGCGCCTGTCCGAGCGGCTCAAGGCCAAGGGAGTGGTCGGCGACACGGTGACGCTAAAGCTAAAAACTGCCGGATTTCGGTTGCGCACGCGGGCCGCATCTAGTTTGGCTTGCTCCGCAAGGCAAACGCCTGAGCAGAACTGCCCTGGCGCGACGACCTCGCTGCTTTTGAACGCCTTCTTGCTAGCAGCGGCGCGATCGCGACACTGATCGACCAGGCATGCGGGATGGCCGTGATGGCTCGCTTCGATCGACAGGTGGTAATCTCGACGCTCAACCTCAAAATCGACCATGTGCGGCCAGCCGCTACGGCATCGTCCGTGACGGTCGAGGCGCGCTGCTACCACATGACCCGCAACATCGCCTTCGTGCAGCAGCCGCTGCTGCTGCAGCGCAGCGCACCGCACATGGGGCGTCGTCCGAGTTTCGCCGGACACGTCGGGTAGAACGTTCCGGAACTCCCGCGCGCTCTGCAGGCTGTACAAGAGAAATACCGAGTTGCACCCTCGACATCGAATCGTGAGGCTCGCTTCATCGTCGAGGGAGCGAAGGGCCTCAACTACGAGCTTGTATCGCTTACCAGCAAATGCCTCATCAACATGCTTCAGCGGAGCAGGCTTGCTTGTGTTTGGGTCCTGCTCATGATGCTTGAAGCCAGGTCGTGCTTGCACTGTTGATGCACGGTATGTGGCTAAACGGTAATTAAAATTATCGAATGAATGTCATTGACCGATTCTGTTGAACGCGTCTGGACTTGCTGGAACTGGAAGCGCGGTCGCGAAACCGTCTGCCGTTACCGAATCGTAGGCTGGCGTGCAGGCCAGTTTGTCCAGCCAGAGTCGATCGTTTGAGGGATGTATGCCTGAATCACCTGGCTCAAGCGCATGGTTCATCACGAGTGAGGGCACGACCAGCGCTTTGATGATCGTTGGCCGCGCTGCTGTTGCATAGAAGCATCGCGCACAGCTGCTGTGGGCCAGTCATTCTTGCATGATCAGACAATTTAATGCTTTACGGATTAGGTGCAGCAACATCACCTGCTGGCGCTGGGTCCTGCGCTGGAGCGGCTTCACCTGTCTGCACCGTGGTACCTTCGCTGATCCGGGTCAGTATACTCTCCCCCCCCCCATCCCTTGCCGTTTGTACATGCGGCCATATATTATGATTCTGCCTTACTTGCAATGTACAGGTTGCATGTGATGGGATGCAATCTTGGCTCGTTGAGTAGAATGGTCCTTTCCACAGTCCTGACAAAACGTTCGTATCATATTGTAGATTACAAGCGCCTACCTCGGGGTTTGTGCTAGTTGCATGGTTTTGGTACTCAGAAGTTTTGTGGCAGACATTGTTGCGCCTGCCGGCGACGCACACGCGAATAAACCAGCCCCATTACCATCTGCGCATGTGCTAACGCATTAGGGGGCGCCCATACGGCACGAAGAGACAGGATTACATTCGCTTGCTTGTGGCTGATAATGGTCCCGGAATACCAACTTCTGTTACCGATAACCCAGGATTTGGGATAAAGCTAATAAACATGGAAGCCAAGCAATTACATGCACACTAGATTTACTACAAATCAGCGGTCCTGAATTCACAAAGCGTTGCTGGGCGGCGTAAGTGAATAGTGGAGCAAGAGGGGCGCGAGGGGAGCCAGCTGAGCTGCAACCGACGATCTCAGCTGGCTGCCGATGCCGCAGTGGGCAGCTGCGGCGTCCCCGCGCCCGCCCCCATCGCCGCGGCGGCCTGCATCGCCGCCGCCTGCGCCGCCCATTGCTGCTGCATCTGCTGGGCCGCCATGAACGCCATCGGGTCCACCTGCTGCTGCTGCATCGGGACGGGCACCGCCATGCCTGAAGGGTAGGGCGCGTAGTACATGGAGGGCTGCGCCGCAGCCGCGGCCGCCGCCGCCGCCTGCGCGTGCGCCTGCGCTGCGGCCGCGTCAGGCGACACCGGCGTCGCGCCGCCGCCGCTCGCAACGCCGCCGGCGTGCCCACTGCCGCCCGCGCCGTCTGCGCCGCCGCCCGGGGATCGTCGCCCTCCTCGTATGATGCCTTGCAGCAGGGCCAGACGGTGGTGTGCAGGCGACCAGCGTACAAGTGTGCGCCACTTTAACTTGGCTAGACCGCCGGTCACATGTGAGATGTCAACCTAAGGCTCTTCACATACAGCATCATTCAGACAAGCTTCGTTGCTGAAACCGATGAACCCAACTGTATCTACAGAGATTGGTTCAATATTCGTTTTCTCAATGAAGTGATCCACCATCATTCTTCTCGCTTGACTTTGTTCGATGCTCGATTTTCTTATATGTCCAAATCCAGCGAACACAACGATCTTCGCGCTCGGAGTGGAGTTGACCACACAGGACGTCAACCGCGCGCTTGCGACCTGTCTTGCATGAGTTTCGCGAGCCAACGTCTTCATAACCCAAGATTGGGTGCCGCGCCATGCGCGAGTCGGGAAAAAATCTGCACCGCAATCATGGGAGTATTTTTCCACCCCAGCCCATTTGAAAGGAGAGGAAAACCGGGAGGTGCTCAGGCTCAGCATGCTCCCGGTCTTGCCGAGTTTTGCTCTAGATGATGGTCAGAGGCTCTTGCAAATAGCCGGCCTCTGCCTGATAGAGCACGTCCTCGTCTGACTCAGGGTTTAGCTCAGTTGGTAGAGCATCGGTCTCCAAAACCGAGGGTCGTGGGTTCGAGTCGGATTGGCCAGGGGCCGGTCAGCATCAAGGCAGCTATGTCTCCAAGCTTGGGACGCGTTACAACTTCACCAGTGGAGCGCGGCGTCAAACCGCCAGACGCCAGTCTATGGGCTTTGCGCTTGACCTCGCCAGCGTTGCCGCTCTGGCCGCATTCTATCCTGGTGGGGCAGCGCCGCGGGCTGCGTGTCCCTGCATACCCTCGCAGACATGCGCGCTCGCGCCAGGGCGAGGGCTTTGAGGGGCCCGACGGGCTCTTGCACGTCGGCATGAGCGGCTTCTGCCGGGCACGGCGACAAGCCCCACACCTTTTTGATGCGTACCAGACGGCGCTGGGGTTCCTGAACGCTGCCGGGTCGTTCCCCACCTGCTCCACCTCGCCCTGCATGCTGCGCCAGAACGCGTGCACCTGCGCAGCGCCGGCATGGGTGGCCGCCAGAGAAAACGCGCGGCGCGTGTCGGCACTTGGCTGTTCTGAGCGCCGTGCATTGCCTGGCCCACCGCGTTCAGCCAAGGCAATGCTTGTCGCTCGAGGCGGCGCAAGCGTTTGCAGTCGCCCCGGCAGCACCCTCAGCTTGACGAGCGCGGGCGAGCCGTGCACGCGCCCCATCCTGCAGTCTGCCAGAGTCAGCACACCTGCTCCTCCTCGTTGCCAGCGCTGGGCGCGTCGGAGGGGTCATCGCTGCCTGCGTCGTAGCGCTGCATCGCTGGTATGGCTGCTGTTGTTGCTGTTGTTGCTGCTGGTGCTGCTGGTGCTGCTGTTCTGCTGCTCCGGCTGCTGCCCTGCTGCTGCTACTGAATGGCAGCAGCCACTCGTACTGATGGGTGCTGTTGCTAATGGTACTGCGGCAGCTGCCGCCTCCGCCGCCAGTGCGCCGCTGGTGCTGCGCTGTCACTTTGCACGTCCCCCGACCGCGTTGCCTTGCTGACGCGGCTGCGTGGCCGCTCTTGACTGCCTGATCGCAGCCCCTCGCAACTCGCTAGCTGCCGTGCGCGGGCCTGAGCCGATGGCCTCCTGCAATTGAGGCAAACACCGGTGAGCCCACGCTGGCTGCGCGCTCAGCGTGGTGTGTGTTGGCGCACCGTCGCACACCCACAGGCACGCACGAGCTCTCTGCTCCGCTTATAGCTTGCAAGCAAACGCAAATACCACTGCTGTGACTGTGCGAAGCAACAGCGCACCAAACGAGCAGTGGCACGCTCGGCAGATCTTGACGCATATATTAGAGAGAGTGCAAGATCACAATCAAACCTTCATCGGCCTTGATAAAGCTGGCCGACATGGCCGCGCCTAAGGCAGGTCGGCACGCCATGCAGGATTGTGGGGGCGCAGGGTGAGTCTTTGTGTCCTCCTCGATACTCTCGATAACTCTCTAGACTATAGTGGCAATCGCAAGAAGCTCAACTGGATGCTTTGTCTCCTGCACCGTATACACCCCAAAGACAAGCAGAACCGCCGCAATGCAGAGATCCGCGTTCCCCGTGTCCGCGTGATCGGTTCCGATGGGAAATGATCGGCGTGTTGTCGCGCGACGAAGCCTTGCAGATGGCCGAGGACGAGGGCCTGGACCTCGTGGAGATCCAGCCCAATGCCGACCCGCCGGTCTGCAAGATCATGGATTTCGGCAAGTTCAAGTTCGAAGCGCAGAAGAAGGCCAACGAGGCCAAGAAGAAGACCAAGCACGTGAGGCGGAGCGCGTGCGGGTGGCTGGTGTTGCTCAGTTGCGTGGCGCAGCGCGAGCGGCCGAATGCGAAGATCGCCGGGGCCTCGACGATCTCCTCGACAAGCGCTGTCGATCATATCCGGATCAGGGACTGCTTCGGCGCACCGTCTTGCGCGGCAACTATGAGCTGGAAGGCGCACGCTTACTGCCGTGCAGTGGCTTTGAGGACCCCCGGCCCCTCATCCAGGCTGGGAGCACCAAGCTGTGCACTCCTGGCACACCGAACGCGGGCACCGACAGCGATGCCATGTTGCATACCCTCCCCATGCGGCCACGTGGCCGCAGGACATCGCCGACCAAGGACCTTGAGATTCAAGGAGGGCGAGCTGTTGACCGTGCCAATCGGCTACCTGCGCAACTACCTGCTGCCCAACGGCATCGCGCGCGTCGCCAGCGACGGCATCCTCGAGTGAGCTCGCGGAGGTGGTGTTTGATGGTCGACACCTAGGCCGACTGTCCACGATTGGCGATGCCTGGTTTGGTGCTCCGGGGCAGCAGCGGCGGGATTGGCGAACTGACGAAGCAGTCAAACTGCTCGTGGGATCGACCCTCACTCGCAGTCTTGCGTTGGTCAGCTCGCGGCTGCTCAGCATTCTCGCCATGTTTGCGGCTGACAGGACGCTGCGCAAGAAGAAGGAGGCGCCGTCCGCGCCAAGCTGGAGGCGAATCCGGGCGAGGTTACGCGCTATGGCTAGTGTGTCGAACCGGGAGCCGAGCAGCGGACCGCAGCCGGCAGCAGCATGATTCATTATCGCATTGCGGCTTGTATGGCAGGGAATGGCAGTACCGCGATTGCTGGTGGCGGCTTGGGCGTGACACGCCCGCGGGGCCGTCGCTTGTGCCGACGCCGCGGTCGCTTCCGTCCCGCTCGGCGGCTTCACAGGAGAAGGCCCAGGACGCAGGCCTTTGCCAACGCCTTGGGGACCATCGGCAAGTTCATCTTGAAGATTTTGACCGCGACATGGACCAGCGATTGCGCGTGAGCCCTCGCAGACGTGTACGGCGCGCATGCAGCCGCACTGCGTCGCGCAGGGTCGAGGAGGGGACGCAGGTGTCGCCACCCTGCAGGCGTGCACACCGCCGAAGCAGGCCTCCAGGCTGTCTATTCCGCAGCCACTCGCGTGCAAGAGCCTCCTTCCCTGTTTTCCGCCCTCTGCCGGCTGCTCCTGAGCCCTTGCCGCCCGGCGGCTTGCCCCTGCCCGCCACCCCACGCCGTCCCTGCAGCGTCCAGATGCAGGAGGTCGTCGACGCCGGCTACCTGCAAACCAGCCGCTTGATTGACGAGAAGGACCTGACGCTGCCCGACATCAAGGCGGTCGGCACCTTTGGGCGCAGATTCGCCTGCACACCGAGGTGGTGGGCACCGGCAGCGTGGTCATCCAGAAGGAGAAGGTGCAGCAGGGCAAGAAGAAGTGATCTCTCGCGGGGCCTGCAGGATATTTCCATCGATGATGCAACAGGCTCTGCCGGACTTCTGAAGGTGGTGTCTTGGAGGTTCACCTGACGATGCTTGGCCGAGGGTTCGGCGGCCGGCTGCACCGTGCGGCTCACAGGAAGCAGACACAATACTCTAAGTACCAGCACAGCATACGCTCGCTGGTGGTGAGTCGGGATGGCTCGCCGTGAGAACCTGCAAAATGCTGCTGTAGCCCAAGCCGGGCTCTTGATTTTCGGGTAAAGCTTCAGAGTATGGATGGTTTATGCCAGGCTCCGGGGTGGCTCATCGCTATCTGGGTTCCGGCACGGGCGGAGGCGGCTTATTAGTTCCTGCTTTGCCGGTACCCCAGGTAGTAATCTTCTGTAAATATAGTATCCTTTGCTCCGCAGGTGTAAGCTGCCGGATCTGTAATTTTTCTGGTGACTATCATCACAGGTTCCGCCAGGGTTCGTTAGTCATTGAATCTCGCTTATATTTGCCTGTCTGTGAGGATCGATCGTGATTTAGTGCTCGCGATGTCTCCTGGCGTTGTCTCGCTTTTCGGGCGCAGTGACGGGGCTGGAAACTGGATGACCGCCATGACCCAGTGCTGTTGTTGTTGGTAGTGTTATTGATCACCTATGACCTCCCGCTGTTCCTTCCTCGTGTGATGAGTGCAGTCTGCGCCTGGTAGACCATGGCTTATACGATGGGGGGCCTGCCCGGCTTCTTGGGCGTGCCCCCGGCGTCTTCGATGTCCTTGAGATCTCTGGTGACTTCGTCCCGCAGCTCGGGCGGGTCGGCCGCGCGTGGCGGTGAACGGGTCACCGCCGGTGCCTGCGCCGCCGTTGCGATGGGACGTCGCGCGTGCTCAGGGCCGCGACGCGACCCGGGCCACCGCCTGAGTGCGGCGTCTGATGACGCGTCGTACACGGCGTCGCCGCCTGCTCGCCGTGCGGCTGGTTTGAGCGCCGCTGCTCGAGCGACGCCGCGGCGGGATCTCTGTTGGGTGATCGTGGCCGCGGCGCTTCGCCGCGCTCTCGGAGGCCCTGCAATCAGCCTGCGCGAGTGTCGGCGCCGCTTCCGCAGCGGCGCTGCCTGCGGTCAGAAGCAGCGCGCTTGGGTCTGGCGACGTCATTGCGATGTTACAGGGGTTGGTTGACCGGCGCACAGCCCTGTGCAACGCGATTGTAGATGGGCGTGCTGGGGCTCGCAGCAGCGCCGTTTTGGCGGCGTCCTCCGCGGCCTCTGCGGCCGCTGGTGCCGCCCGGCTGCTGCTGAAGCGGCGGCGGCGGTCGTTCAGGCTGCAGGCTTGGCCGAGCTCCTGGAGGATGCGGCCGAGGATGCCAGCGGATTCGGTGGCGAAGCGCAGATGACAGACCTTGACAGCCTGCTCGAGGCGCACCCTGCCTTGGCTACGCTGGTGGATGCGCAGGAGGGCATGGAGCACGTGCTGCGTGCTGCGGCGCCGCTGCCGGCTGCCGTTGGCGGGGTGCACGGTGGCGCCGGGGCCTTCTCGGCCTGCGCGCTGCTGCAGTCGCACAACGAGCTGCTGCTTGGGCGGGATGATGCCCGCCTCGTGCTCCAGCAGCTGCTGCAGTCGGCGGCGCCTATGCGCGAGCGGGCGCTTCGGGAGGCGGCGCGCGCTGGGCCAGCGCCGCGGCCGCGCCCGGGTTCATTGCTTCGCAGTCTGCCGAGGCTGATGTCGACCAGACGGTCGTGGACGCGCAGCTTGTGGGTGTGCGGCGCGCACCTCGCGCGGCGCGATCAAAGCGGCGCAGGTGTCTGCGTCGACCTGTGAATCACGGGGCTTCTCTGTCTTGGTATTGAATGGTGTCTGCGGGCTGGGTTCTGTGAGTGATGCCTTTATCCGTAACGCCGTGGGCCTTATTGTTGTTGCGCGTGCCCAACACCTTTCGCAGGATCTTCGTGCCTGCGAAGGTAGTGCTGACGCGTCAGCTGGTGTCGGCCGCAGCGTTACTCGTGGGATAACATTAGGATCATCAGTAGGGCGGTTTACCACATAACGACGG
>NNCB01000402.1:0-18269 GCA_002317545.1 Scenedesmus quadricauda | reverse complement strand
CACCGACGTCTCCATGATCGCCCATGACGACGTCTTCCCTCAACGCCGACAACATGTACCCCACCATGTCGACGACGCGCTCCTCCATCCGCCAGGCCCCGGTGTTGCACCTGCATTGCGCAAACCCTGATCTGGTCCCTGCGAACAGGCCGCCGGCAAGCCCGCCGCGACGTCCGCTTACGTTGCCACGACCCGTCGTACCCTGTCTACCCGCCGAGCGCGCCTTTTGGCGCCCCCCGGCGCCGACCCTCGCGGCGGCGGTCGCGGGACGCCAAACGTCACCGTGACCGGCTATGACCCCCGCGTGCGCCGCTGGGCGCTCTGGTTGCAGGGGGGGCCAAGTGCGAATGGGGGCGGGGCGCCGCAGCGGTACAACTACAGTGAACTGCCGTGGACCGCAAGCGCAGCAGCGCTGACCGCGGTGGTAGGGCCCTGCGGCGCGTCTGTGGCGCGGGACAGGTGCGCTGCAGGGGTCGAGGGCCCCAGCATGTGAGTTGACGGCACTGGGATGATTGACGAATGCACCCGGCCATGCGCCGGGTTTCGTTTCCGACGCCCCGGATCGCCGGATTCGAACCTCCGGTTCGTCCGCTGCGCGAGGCTGCCCGCGCGAAGTAAGATGCGCGGGCACGCGAGTCGGCATTCGGTGCGACGGTATAGGTACCCGAGCGGGTAACCCCCCGTGAGGGTTCGAGTCCCTCCTTTCGCACCACCCCGGGTTCCACCTGGCGCCGCCGGGGCGCTCCCAACCCCCTGCCAATCGGCGCCCTGCTTCGCCCCGACCTGGCCCCGGCAGTCGTAAATGCAGAAGTTGGTGAGCAGGATCTTGAGGAGCGAGATGCAGCGGCCGTCGGGGGCATAGCTGTGGCAAATGCCATCCCCTCGGTCGATCCGATACCCTTCGTTCCGGTCGAATCGCGCTTCACCGTCCCCGACGAGGCGCAGGACGCATCATATTTGGCCGCATCGGCGAGGATGCTCAGCTTTTCCAGGATCGGCTTTGCGGACATATCCCATGCGCTAGCACAGGAACATCCAGGCTCACGCGATGGGATTGGTGGAATTTTTCAACGAAGCACCGGCCATTTAATCCCAAGCTGCGGCCAGCGCATCGACGCCGGTCAGTCCAAAGCCGTCCCGGGAAAATAGTCGGTCGGCGGCCTGAAGGATTGCATCGCGCTTCGTCATAGGTATACTGATCTGTATACCAGGAGATAGCAACGATGCCCACCCCCTCCGCCCCCCATTGATCCGCGTCTCGCGCTCTGGCAGCACAGCTGGCCCTCATCTGGGACGTCACCTTCCCGCCGGCTTCCTCGGACCTCCCGCCTCTGCGCGTCGCGTCGTTCGACCACGAACGGCATCCTCCCCCAGATTTCCGTCTCGGCCCTCGTGAACGCGAGCACCGATGCCCTGATCGCCCCGGTCACGGCAGAGTGGCTGCGGCTGCCGGCCGCGTCAGCAGACGGCCTCCAGCTCGAGGTGGACGGAATCCTCGCGGCGTGTGCGGACGACGGCGGGGCGGGCTGCTCTTTCAGGTTCGCCTCAGACGCTTCTCCCCTGATAACCTCGTTCCAGCCGACGATCCTGGACGCGGCTGACACAGACCAGGTGGGGGCTGGAACTGAAGAAATTGCATGTTGGAGCTCCAATTCGTGCTTGCGGCTGATTACGCGCATGCGGCTGGCAGTGGCCGCAAGGCAAGGCTACACCCTCGCTCTGGCGCCCTGCCGTCAGATATGCCTGCGTGCTGCTTGGCCAGGCCAGCGCAAGGGCAGTGTCCTGCAGACTACGCACGACTTAAGTCGTCAACCCCAACCCTCCGCGCCGCCCTACAGAGAGATTATCGATGCCTACGGCTTCGCCGCAAACGTCTCTCAGAACGAGGTCACCCTGGGCTCCCGGCCTTGGCGAATGCGACAATTGCGCCCGCCGGCGGCGCCGACCGCTCCCTACTCCGGCTCCGATGCAAGGTGGACGCATCGAAGCTCCCCGCCGGCAGGCGGCAGCTGGCGGTCACGGTCCTGGGCAAGGGCCAAGCTGGCTTCGCTGCGGGGGCTGGCGCCGGCGCCTCGGTTTCTCCGTCCTCGGATCGAGACCTGGCGGTCGAGGCTTTGACCCTTTCCATCTCCTGGCTTAGCCGGGATGCGGATGGCGTTCCCCGAAATATGATATGACACAGCAGCGCGCAGCACCGCATGCTCACCGAAAAACTCGCCGTCCACAAACTCAAGCTGATCCTCGGCACCTCGATGGGCTGTATGACGCCTTGTCTGCACCACCCGCCCCGGCTTTGCCGAAAAACTCGCCCCCTTCGCCTGCCTACCGGTCGAGATTGCGGGGCATCCTCTGCGCTGTCGCGGCGTCTCGAGACGGCCGACTGGTTGTGCTGTACCCTGGCCGGGCTCTGACGCTGCAGCAGCAGCAGCAGCCAGATCAGGAGGCGTCTGCTGCAGGGCAACACGTCTGCGAAGTTGATGTTCGGTGCATGCCTCATCAGACCGCTGCTACTTGTTGCCTCCAGCGATTGCGAAAACCCGCCAAACTCGTAAGCGAAGGGATTGTTCGCGACAATTGCGCCGGGCGTTGCGAATTTACGGCTGATCGTCTGGAAAGTCGCGGTCAGCGAGCGCGAATTGTTGTTCGACCCCAGCTGCGTGAATTCATATCCGACGTTGGCGGCATAGCCGCTGCCGATCCCTTCGTTCTTCGATCCGGCAAGATTGAACGCCAGCGTCCCAGGAGCGGTCTAGACGATTTCCGCTCCGCCGACGCCGCCAGACCTATTGTTGGCGCTCCGCCGACCCAGCCTGCCATTCTCGGTGTGCCGTGTGCACCCAGCAAGCAGCCTCAATGTCATCCTGCATATTGACACAGCCGCGCTAAGTGCGGGCCGGTCAGCAGAGCGTTGCCTCAGCGCCTTGTTTTGCACGCTCAACTTTGTTACGCCAGCTGAACCACTGCCACGTTACCCGTTGCAGGCGGCACAGTGCGCTTCACCGTCCGCGGTGGCCTCAATGTGTCGGACGGACCGTCTTGGCGCGTTTTCCTGCTGACCTCTTTCTCCACCGATGCGTTTTCCGCGCTGCCCGACCACAGCGTACGCCGCCCTCTCCGCCGACGATCGCGATACGTACCTGTGTCGGCTCGCGCCGCGGAGGCGGGCGGCGAGACTTGGTGATGTGGAAGTGCTGCGTGGGGTCAAAGTTTGGCCAGGGAAGCTACCTGCTGGCGCTCCAGTTCCTGGTGGCACGATGTACGTGCTGCCGAGCCCCGCGATCAAGTGTTGTTTGCCGTCACGGGGGTCCCCAACACGGGCAGCATCGGGGGTCGGCACGATGCGTCTACATCACGGTGAGCGCGGCCAGTTGCGGGGCCGGAGGCCTGCATGAGACCTCTGTCCGGCACACGCGGTGCAGGCGGCACGGCGTTCCCATTTTATACATCTGGAGCGAGCCGCTCCCGCCTTGCCAACGGAGCGCGCAGGTTGACGAGGCCGAATGCCCATCACCCGCAAAGGCTTCTTGACGAACTGGCCGCCGCCGCGAAACGCCTCGACCGCGCGGAGCGCATTCGGATGTCCGATCCAATAGGCATTGCAGTTCGACACCGCGACGTCGGAAAATTCGATAAAAACGCCGTTGGCCTTCGGGATGAACCGCTAGCACATCCTCGCGCCGCGCCGCGGACGCGACCGCCGACGACCCCTCCGCTCGCGCGGTCGCGCCCCGGCGACGGCGGCAGGGTGAGTCAGGGCTGGATGGCAAGCGGCCTGGGGCGGTGTTGGTACATGCAAGAGTGTGTCAGGCGGGATGATCGGTGGTGTGTGCTTTCATCGTGCGAGATTATCCTTATTTTAGCCCGTTAATCATCAAACTACTTCTGAATACGCGGGATCTTCTATGGAAAACAACTCCTCTCTGTTTCGTAAAAAATCCGTTACCCAAATCCTGTCCGACGCCCACCACCACCAGGCTTCGGGTGGCCTCCTGTTTACCTCGGATTAGTCCACGTTCTTCGCTGGGCAGCGATCGCGCCCCCCGCAAAACGGCGCGCGTCTCAAACGCGACCTTGGCGTTGCCTCAAATGATACCTTTCCGCGACGAATGAAGGACCAAGCCATGCGTTATCCGTCGCTCGCGCCCTCCGTCCCGCCATCGGCTTGGTGGGCTGCAACGCCTTCTCTTACTTGGATAACCCCTGCCTCTGGTCCAGCGGGCGCCTCGTCTGCGGGTGCGCTTGCTCTGCTCGGTGCCCGCCTGGGCGGCGTTGCTGCTGTCGCCTTGACCGATAGCTTTGGCGCCGCCTGGCCGTGCAACGCACTGCGGCTAACGACACCGCCGTCAGCTGCATGCTGCCAGCTGGGCTGCCGGCGGGCGATCACAGTCACGGCATCCCAGCCGGCGGACATCGGCACGACCGCGGACTCTGGCGCCCTCATCGACACCGCGGCGCCGGGCGTGGACGCCATCCTCAACAATGCCGGCAGCGCCGCCGGCGGCGGCGAGCTGACGCTCCGCGCGGCCGGCGCCGGCTTCAACGCCACCAGCCCGGCCGCCAACGTCGTGCTCGTGGGCGGCCGGCGGTGCGAGGCGTGAACGGGTCCTATGCCGCGGGGGAGCTGCGGTGCACGGTGCCCGGCGTGGCGGGGCTGGTGCAGGCGGAGTATGGCGCGGGGTCTGGCACTACAGCCTGCCCGACCTCAGAGCCTACACCCTTCCTCGTGAGTTTGACAAGGCGTCACAGCAGGACAATGGGTGTTGCTGGAGGGGTGCTGTCGCGAGGAATGCAGCGCCAGCTTCGCCTAGGCAGCGAGCTGCCAAGGCTCCGCAACCCTCTCCCACAAGGGGCAGAGCAGCGCGCCCCGCAACACCCTGCCGAATCATCCGCCGCCTCACCACACCCCACCAGACGCGACTGCACTCCAGACGTCCATCGGCGGCACTTGGGGCTACCTGCCCCCACCCGACTCGGCCAGAGCGACTTCTGGGCGGGGCGCTTCTCCTTCTCATTTGTGGCCCAACGGCCCCCGCCAACTTCACGTTCCGGCTCATTGCGGACGACTTGGCGGCGCTGTACGTAAACGGCCGCCTGGCCGGCAGCACCTTCCGGCCCAAACCCTTTCACCATGTGCGTGGGCAAGCCATGTTGGGGCATGTCGGTCTCGGCCAAGTGGCGACTTTGAACAGCTGGGCCCGCGTCGGCAGGCAGTCGCCCCAAGCATGCAGCATGGAAAGAAACGGTTGTGTCGCCCCACCCTCATGCAAAATCCGCCACGGCCCATCGGGCCAAGGCTCGCTTTCCCGTTGATTGACGTGGAGTGCCGCAATGCTCAGTCGCACTACCTGGTAGGTCATGCCTGGGCCTCGCTGGCTGTGAACTGGATACGGGGGTAGCGCCACCGCTGTGCGTGTCTTGAAGGGGCGGGGAGGACGAAACTCCTGCCCTGCTGCTTCGAGCCGCTGGCACTTGGATGACGTGAGGCGGAGGGGAGGTATGGTGGGGCTTGCTCTGCAACAATCCGTGCATTGCGACGCACTGCACGTGGATGGAAGCAGACACTTTATTGAGCAGCTGAGGCAGTATCCAAAGCGGCTCTCCCTCCCGCACCGAACGCCCTCGGTGACCGACTCGCAGGCCCTCGACGCCCATCCCGCCTCGCGCTGCTGCGGCGCGGCCCCGGCGAGGCCCAGCCCGTCGCCGCCGGAAGTCAACGGCGCCCCGCTGGAATGCCCCGCGAGAGCGCCCGGTCGACGCCAGCGCCGCGCCAGCGGCCCCGCCGTTGTACCACTCGGCAGCGCCGGCCTACACCAGCCCACCGGATGCGCTGAGCCTGCATGCTGGGTTGCCCGCACTTGATCATGGACTCCTGCTGCCAGATGGCCCCTGCCGCAATAATCCCGGCGCTGACCTTCCCGCTCCGTCCAGCCTCTGTGAGCCCCGCGTGCTGCTTCAGCGATGTCTTTGACAACGCTCAACCTCTCGCAGGCGCCTGCATGACTTCAATGCCAGTCCCCTCACGCCAGCCTTCTCGTCGGCCGCGCCGCCGCAAGGCGCACCAGCCTGGCGTCAATAACATCGGCGGCAACCTGACGCTCAACGGCACCCGCCTCAGCGCGTCAACCTCGGACTACTCAATAACCTTGGGCGGCGTCCCCTGCCCGGCGATCTCGGCCGACGTGGACGGAAGCGGCAGAGGGTTGGTCACATGCGACTTGCCCGCGCTGCCGGCTGGTGTACGCGTCCTGCGTGTGCTGGTCGCAGGCCGCGGCTTTGCTATGATGCCGCCCGCGCCCGCGGCCGCGGTATTCCGGCGCCGCAGCAAGGGAGCTGCCTCGCGCACGCGGTGCGGATGAGTCCTTCGCCGCAAGCGGCACATCAGGTGCGATCCCTCATCAACAAAACGGGCTTCGTCCTCGCACCGCTGGCGAGAGCGGGGCGCCCGCCGCGCCGGGCGCGGCCGTCACGGCCGCGTCCACTCGGCTGCGACGCCTGCGGGCGCGCCGCTGGCGGTGGCCCGGTGTCTGCGAGCGCGGCCGGATGGGCGGTGGTGTCAGTCGGGCGCCTGACGACTGCCAAGGCGACACCATCCACGTTTCGCTGACAATCCAGCGAAAGTCTTGACCCTGCGACGAACGCTACCCTGGGAGCCGGGACCATCGCCTACACCCGACAAAGCCGTACGCGCCGGTGGTATCGGCAGCAAAGCACGACGGCGACCGCAAACGGGACCCGCCCGTTGCCTTGTCGTGGCGCGTCAGCAGGGCCGGTAGCGCGGCGGCAGGCGGTGGGGGCGGAGCGCCCGGGCGCGCGCCGACGAGCGCCGGGGCGGCGAGCACAGCTGGCGTCACACCAGGCGGGAAGTGGCGGTGGCGCGGCGGTCGCTGGGCCGCTTTTCAAGTGTGGTGGAGCGACCGTGCTCAACAGCACCCGAATGCTACAAGCTACTCGGAAGTGCTGCAATGTGACCTGCCGGTCGAGCTGCCGGCAGCAAACTACACGGCATGGGGTGCGTACTGTCGGCGGGCTGGCCTGCTTGGATTGTCAGGCGCTTTTGTTTGCTATGGGATATTTACCTCAGCCTGCTGACCTGCGTGACGCAACTTGGCGCTAGGGGCGCTGCAACACCGGCCCTCCCCTCACCAGCGCGCCGGCCATACGGAGTTTTTATGGGTTTCAAATGCGGCATCGTCGGCCTGCCCAACGTCGGCAAGTCCACCCTGTTCAACGCGCTGACCGAAACGGCAGCGGCGCAGGCGGCCAACTATCCCTTCTGCACGATCGAGCCGAATATCGGCAATGTCGCGGTCCCCGACGACCGGCTGGAAAAGCTGGCGGCGATCGCCAGCAGCAAAAAGATCATCGCGACCCAGCTGGCGTCTCAAAACCCTCCACTCCGCACCCTCCACCTCATCGCCGACTTCATCGAACGCCACGCATCGATGCCGAAGTGCGCTTGGCGGCAGCCCTTGCGTGGTGGTGGCGGCGTCCCCCACCATTCGGAACTGCGGACGTACGCGGCGAAACGTTTGTTGATCCCAACCGCCACGCGCCCCCACGCTGGTGAGCTGCAGCGTCGCTAGCCGGCTGGCTCGGCGGCTGCCTGCTGCGTGGGTTGCTGCCTCGCTGGGAGCAAGGGAGCAGGCTGGCGGCGCGGCACAAAATTGGCCTGGTCATCGAAGCATCTCCTTCAATCCATCCTTCTGCCGGTCCAACGCTTTGCGCAACCGGCCCGTTCCCGGCCGCGAATTGACCTCGTCCGGGGCAACCGCCATGCTGGTCGTCCACACCATGTCCGATTGGCCCGATGGCGATCCGATTTCCACTCTAGCGGGAGTCCCCTCTCAATCGTCCGGTGCGCGCCATGTGGGTTCGCTGCAGATTTGCGGTCAACCGGCAGCCGCCGTCTCAAGCGCCTCCGGCGCCGCAGTTCGCTTGCCATCGTAAACGAACTCCGCGCCCCGAAGGTCGATCTTGGGGAATGCGTCAGGGTGCTGTTTGAGGGCTGGGGCAAGACCGTGGACGAGTAGCTCGGGAAGCGTACCCCTGCGCGTACTCATCGTAGCAACTCATGTAGTACTCCATCAATATATCCCAAGGAGTCATTTTGCTGGGCTTTCAATGAGAAGACATTGACCAAGTAGATGGCACCATTGGAATTCTGTGGCCTTTTTTGTATATGTCTGCTGTGCAAAATGGGTCACTGTGCCGGACGTTTGCAATCGATCGTCCTGAGCCAGTCACGCCCAACCTGCCGCCCTTGGCCAATTTGGCCGGTGTCATACCGCTACTTGACCTGTGGTCTCGTCGCAGCACCTGGGGCGGCGGCGACCCGCCTTCAGAGGGCGACAGCGTTGTGGTCCATTGGTGAGCACCAGCAATGGTGTGCGTGCTCTTGAGACCGTCAATGGTGAGTGCCTGTGTGCATGAAGCGTGCACTGCTGCTGCTTTTGCAGGCAGCCAACGAAGGCGAAGACAAGCGCATGCCCTCTCGCACCGCGCTTGGCGATCCGACATACGGTCCGATACCGATCACCGCCGCGGCGATCGGCGGCGGCTCCCTGCTCCCCTGCCGGATCGGAGAGGCGATGTTGGTTCATGTCGTCTACCTTATCGAAGCAGCGTCGTACGGAGCAGCATGTCCTGAAAAATACTGCAAAATACTCAAAATCTATTCAAACCGGATAGCAGAATTATGCTTATTATTCAATCATGTCGCACGCGATCGTTAACATGGCCTCAACCGTTGTTTGTCGCCCCCGGTCGGCTTCGGGCGAAGCGCGGACAATTTAACGACGTCGTAGCGCCGGCATTAAGGGAAAGCAACCATCACCCTGCACGGCCTGCCTGACGCACGAGAGCCCCCCTGTATGGGGCCAAGGTTCGGCCGGCGTCAAAGGGCCGTGGATGTTCCGTCGTCGGAAAGCCCTGCGCTCGAGCCTGGCATACCTGATGGAAGCCTGTACAGAACAGAAAAACAACTGATCATCCTGCGCCCGCAAAGCCCCTTGGCACACATTATCCCTGTGGTATAACCTACATCCTACGTTGTAAACATGCAACGCCCTTTTAAGGCATACGCGGTGAGTACGCGCAAACTGCTCCTGAGGGGCTGTTTAAAGCTGCCGGCCTGGACGCCCTGACGACAACGCCCCGGACGTGCACCACGGGGATCGTGGTGCAGGGCTTCGTGTCAACTGGGACATAGGTGCGGACTGCGGCAGCCCAGCGGGCCCTCAGCAGCACTCTGCTTGTACTTTCAAGCGGGCGGGCGGCTCGTCCTGCGTGCGGTGCTACTCGACCGAGGCGTCTTAACAATCAATCACTTGCGAGGGTTGAACATGAGCAATATCAAGCCGCTGTACGACCGCGTGGTCATCAAGCGCATGGGTTCTGCCCCGATGAGCGTGGATGACGCCCTCGCCACAATTATTACCTTCGGGGCGAGCGAGAGAGCGGCGAGCCGATCGTCTTACAGACACGGTCCAGAGGTGGGGCGAGCTGATTCAACAGCAGCATCTCGCCATCCGCACGATGGCAGTGCATGATGCTGGCTGCGCGAGTGGCGCCCTGGTCGAGCTGCCCCTTGACCGTGCCACGCTCGCTGGGATCTTTAAGCTGGCTTCCCATGCATATTCCTGGGACTCACCCGACTCGTCGCCACCCCCCGCAATCCACCCAGCTCCGCCGTCTCCCGCCTGAGCCTGCCGGCGCCCCGCGCTTCACAAACCTGGGGCGAGCTGCCTCGACCTTTGCCGGCGACCTTGAATGGGACAGCCTGACGGTGATGGCGGAGGTGGCGGTGCTCAACCGCAGCGTCCGTGTGATGGGGGACCCCTCCAGTGCGGACACGATGTACGGCGCACACGTGAGCTGGGGTTGGCGGGTGCGGCGGGGGTAACGTGGCCGTGTGTGCGCGCGACGCCCGATCAGCAATGACGATGGAGGGTCGGTGAGGAAGGTATAGGGAGCACCAGACCCATCAAACGATCGACTCAATGCCCTGCCACTCAAAATTTGATGACAAACGCGATATGCACCTTTTGCACCAAACATTCATGTTCCGGCGTGCTGCTTTTTCATCCGCTGACTGATGCGCTCATCCTTTCCGATCATGGCTGCAGCCCGATGGGTGCGCCCAGGGCCATCGGCGACGCCTGGAACACGTGGAGCACACTCTCGATGGACGGCCTTCAGGTCGGCAGGGCAGGGCTGCCTGACGCTTCCGCTGCTTCATTCGTTGCTTGCAACATGAGTATATTCTTCTTGATGCCGGGATTGAAGAGGTGTCCGCTGTTGTCCGGGGATGGACGAGGTTCCGTAAGGCCTGTCCTTGCGGTTGCCAATGGTCACTTGCACCGCACCCATTCCGAAGCTCGTGCTCCCAGTTGGGCACGATGCCAGCGACGACAGGATCAACGACGGGCCGAATCGATGGTGGCGGATAGTTGTTGGCGTCTGCGCATGCTGCACCAGCTCCCTCTTGCGGCGCGTAACGCTAGGGTGCATGCGCTACAGGCCGTTACCAAATTATCCCAGTTGGTTTTACCACCCAACCGCTACTGGATCGCAGATCCCATGGTCACTTCCACAGCACAACGACACGGCCTTTTCTTCCGCCGTGAAGGAGCTCACCATTCACACCACGTTCAGAGGGCCATCACCATTCACGGCACACACAGGCAAGCCTCCTCTTACACACATGCACACTCTCACAAAAGGCTAGGCTTACCATGCGCCGACCTGGGTCAGCCTGCTGCATCGTTTGGGGCAAAGTTCAGACATCTGCGAACTTTCCACGCAACTTGCACTGAATGGATGACGTGGTTGCCGTTTGTCTCTCCATGGGCTGTTGTCCAGTAATTGACCTTGCTCGATTTTCCTCATGGTAATCAGCTTACATTGAAAGGGGCCAGTGGGAATAACCTGCATAATGTGAGTATTTCTATCCCTTTGGGCACGCTTACTTGTGTAACGGGAGTCTCCGGGTCTGGAAAGTCGACCCTGAAATGATGAAATGTCACTGTATCCTATTCTTTCGCGGCATTGCTATCCGCAAAGTAAAATGTACGCCGATGCCTTACAAGTCGTTGAGGGCTGTGCTTAGTCGTATCACGCTATCGACTTCCTTCTCCTTTCCGGCCTGTGCTTCCAGGCGGACGAACAGTGCGACCCGGACCATGGCGCGTCTCCTTTGGTGAGGAGCCACCCACCATACGCCTTTATTCCGCCAGTGCCGGAATCGGGCCGGCCCGCAAACGGAATGGACTCGCACGCGCCCTGGACCGGACCCCAGCGGTTCCGGGAACGCCACGAGTGCCGCATTCTTCCCACGACTGCTTTGTCCCGGTCCACCGAGAGAACTTCACCAAAACGACGTTCGCTCCGACGGTTTCGGTTTCTGGTACCGGTTCCTCAGCAATCCGTAGGGCACGTTGCCACCCATAATCTTTTGCGCTAAGTTCACTCGCTGGCGGAGCATCGGCCAATACGGCAATCACATGCAACATTTCTTACGGCCTGAGAGTTCACGGTTGGTAATCTCGCTGGATCTCTGCATATCAACAATCGGTTCGATCAGGAGCGAAAGGACCTGCCGGTCCATGTGGAAAGACCATCTCAGGGGAGGGCTCGCCTTTTATCAAAGGCGTACATCACTCGTGCATTGTTAAAATTCGGCTCTTTTTGTTAAATAGTCATTCCACTTCCACCAACTACCTTTATACCGTCAGGAAATTTCTTGCAGGAACGGATCTGACTTTCAAAGCGCTGATTCATCGTCCAATGAAATTTCATCCAGCAGAGATTCCTCCGGAGCATCGGCTCTATTGGTAACGATAAAGGTCTGCTCAAGCCATTTCGGTTCAATCATATAGTGGCTATGTGTCGAATAAGCCAAGACATGCTCATCTTTCGCGATCTCTGGAAAGCTCTCTATCAATTTCTGTTGAGCAGCGGCATGAAGATTTGATGCTGGCTCATCAAAATAAAAACAAAAGCGGTCTTGATACAGATGTAGACCTTGCAACTCTGAACTGAGTAAATAGAACATAAATGAAAAAGACCCATCTGAAACCAAGAACTTATTCTGTTCATTCTAAATCATGTACGGCATCACTGCAGGTGGGAATAGTACTCTTGTTCACCAACCTGACGGCTGCTATTGGCTTCGGGGTATTCGGCCTGACCAACAGCCAGGTGTGAAAGGTTCGGATCGTATCGGTAGCATCAATATTATGGCGCTTTTCTTTGTCTTTATTCCTGATCCCAGCGATTTTAAGCTATTTGCCGGCGGCCTAAGACTAAACAAACGAGTATACAGAGCCGTGTGTTGTCCTTATGTCCAGCAGAACCGTGGCGTTGCATGTCGCTGTACCTTCCCCTTTGGTGCGGTCATGATCTCAGCAAACGGACCGTCTCCAATCCCTGAGCTGGTGTGATATCACCTGCTGGCCCCGACTGGCCAAGCACAGGCTTGCGCAACGCGCTCATTGTCACGCGCACGTCCGTCGGTCGCGCTGGCAGCGCGGGCGCCTGGCCCAGCAGCCGCGGCGTGCGGGGCCTACTGACGCAGAGCCCTCCCAGGGAGATCCCAAGCACAGCGCCCAATTGAGCGCAGAAGCCCGGGTTCATAGTAGGGACGTCACTTGGGTGCTATTTTCGTGCCGGGAGCTTCAAGCCGGTCCTGACACCAGGGCAAGCAACTCACTCAGGACCAATACGTCACACCACATCACATGCAAACCCCCTGCACAGATCAGCGTCACGCTTTGTTGAGCTTCACATCTGAGGAGGCCGGCCCACAATTCCAGGCCCGGAGGCATGCGCTAAGTGCAATTCGTACCAGGTGAACAGGCGGCACGCCTGCAGGGTTGTAGCCAGCACGTGCAGCGGGCACCCATTGCTCGTGCAGCAGCAACCACGCATCTTTGCGCAACATCCAGCCGTCGAAACCTTCCGGGTCTGCAACCTCCCGTCCTCCAAAGGGCGGTGCCACGACACTGCTGTCTGGCATCAAGTCCTGCAGTCAGCAGCGTGCCGCCCGCCTGGCAGACTGGACAATGGCCACCAGGTGATTTGTGTGCTGGGACTCAAAACAGGTTCAACCACAAAAATTCCTACAGAAAACATACAGGTTGTGGAAGCCGATTTTTTACGTCCCGAAACCTTACATACCATCCCGAAAGATATTGAGCTGGCCTATTATCTCATCCATTCCATGTCTACCCCCCAAGGGCGTTTCGTGGACACTGACGGCACCCTGCTGACGCCAGCACGCTGCGGGCGGGGATCGCTTCTTCCAAATGCTTCTTACCACGGGCTGTACCCTGCCGGCCCCGGGACGCCAGATTCCTTCCGATGCTGGAGAACGTCATGTTTGGCGACAGACTGGTTAACCCGGGAGCCGGAGGTCATGCTCATTTGTTTGGTATCGAAATCAGCCTGTTATCAAATGAATTGCCCAGCTGAAGCATGCAGGATGGCTGTGTATGCTGCGAGGCTTCAGCGCGGATCCAACACTCTAATGCATTGTTTAACGTGTCTGAATATGCCTACATTGCAGCTGTTTGCAAGACGTGCTGCCCGCCGCAGCTTCCATAGCTGCCACTGCCTCCCATCCGCCGTCCACTGCCGCCCTTGAAGCGGCTGCCGCTTGTTCCCCCACTCACTCACGTGCAGGGCAATAGCGGAGAGTGTTGAACACAAGGAGCCCTGCGATCAGCAAAAAGCCGATCAACTTATAGTGGAATGTTGTCATGCTTCTTCCACGGATTCTCGAGGCTCTTGTTCCGTAGCTTCCGTAACCCCAGCGCAATCCGTTTCCGCGTATTATGCGGGTGGATAACCTCATCGATATAGCCCCGCGACGCCGCGACGAACGGGTTCGCAAAACGGTCCTCATATTCCTTCGTGCGCTGCGCGATCTTTTCCCCGGGACCTGCTGGTGACCAGTGACGCCACTGCACCAGCAGGTTCCTGTTCGGAAGCCTAATGAGCAGGGAGTACCAGTTCACGGCCGCACCAGGGGTGAGGGCTGCAGCACTAAGAAGACCTTGTCTCGGCCAAGGGTGGGCTTGGCACCGCCTGATCCATGCACATGTCGAAGGTCTGCCGCGTACCCAGTTTTTGAGCTCGCGTCCCATTCCGTTCGACGTGCAGCTTCCAATAATCGGGATATGGCATATTTCTGGAGGTAGCTTGCCGATCACCCGCCTGCGGCTCAGCCCATCGTGACGCGCTGTCGCCTGGCTAAGCTGCTGGTCAATGGCCGCAGGTGAAGAGCTGCCCGCTTGCCACATGCACCGGCGGATGACGCGCCCGCTGCTTGCTCTGCATGTCGCGGCCGGCATGTGAGGTGTCAGACTGTGGAATGCCCGAACAGACTTCCTTGTGCACCTGCCATCCCGCGCTAAGCAACTGGGCCTTGTCACTTAACCTTCCCGCGGTTTCTTCACCGCCCTCAGCTACCATCGGATTGCAGGTATGCAACATACACCCCCTCACTGCTGGGCGCCCCTGTCGATCATTGCAAACCTCAGCGCCGCACGCCATGGGTCCACGACTGCTACCGCACCATCGTGCCCACGTTCTCGGGTGGTGGTACGGCAATGCCGGCCGACCAGACCGAGCTCGCGCGCTTGCGCAACCTGGCCGGCTCGCCCGGCACGTGGGTGATCCCCAACTTCAACGGCATCGCCAACCTGTTCGATGTCTTCGCCACCTGGGGGCGAGTCATCGTGGCGCAACAGGCAGACCGTGCGTGCTCGCCGCAGCGCTTGGCTGCATGCAGCAGTCACAGCAAGCATGGCTGCTGCATTTAGCACACATGTCCGCATGCCTGATGACTCCTGTCCCACAATGACTTTGGCCTGTTCTTAAAACTGTTCTTGAAATCACAGCTTTTTGTTGCTGGAGACCAAGACACTACCTTGAGCTCGTCCCACGGGCATGCCCTGAGACGGATGCCCTCTCGTTGGCAGGGCCATGCCGACTATCGGTGGGTTTGGGCCCATGAAAACCGCGCTAAGCCGCGAGCACTCGCGGAACCACACAGCAACCACAAGCCTGGCGGCTTGGGGGCTCGGCTGGTCCAGCCTGCCTCCGAAAGGGGCTCGACCCCGCTGTGTCTTGCAGGGTCACAGCCCTGTCCTCATAATGGCGCTTCACCATCTCGCTCGAACGATCCGGCCCGCGCGCAGGAACCACTGCTTCGGTCGGCGTCGTCGCTTGGCTCGGCACGCCGCACGCCGCAGCAACGGCCCCGCGCCTGGCGCCGCGTGTCCATCGCCTTTCGCTGGAACCTCGGGATGATGGTCGCCGCCGCCATTGGGGCTTCTGCTTATTGAGCGCATCGCACGCGTCTCGTCGGCGGCGGACGCAATCTCGCGGTCACATACATCGTCGTGCAGGTGGTGCGGCGACGCGCCGGCAGCCCATCTTGGCGATTTGCTCGCCGCCGCAACCTGGGCGCCGACCTTGGTCGTATAACCGGACAAGTGTGCGTAGCGGGTCATCATGCCTTGCCATCGATCGATTTCGACCGTGTTGCCATAGCCCGACTTCGATCCGACAAAGCTGATGCGGCCGGGCGCCGCGGCAAGGATCAAGCTGCCGGCGATCCGGCGACGAGGCCGTTCGCAATGGCAACGATCTGGTCCTGGATCCCGAAATGAGTGCAATTATGCTCCACAAATTTCCTGCGGGTGCCCCGGCCTTCAAGCATCCTTTCAGAGGTTATGCTACATTGACCAATTCAAGTCGTGAGGCAAAGTTGGAGGCGCAGCTCAACGGGATGCTAGCCCCAAGGTCGATTTCAAGATCCTGTTCACCCGCACCGAATATACCAAGGAACAATATCGCAGCTCGATGCTGGCGATGAGCGATGCCGGTGCTCGCGGTGATCAGGCGTCTCCTGTCCCTCCACGGCGCCCGCGTCTCGCGCCGCTGACTCGCCTGGCCGCTCCCGCGGCCGCCGGTCGGCGTCGCTCACCTTCTCGGTTCATGGACCTGGGGTGTGCGCTGAACAGCCTGTCGTCACTAGCGCCACCTTAACCCCGACCAAGCAGAGACCAGGAAGATTACGGGTGAGCCGCAGAGACCAGCACTCTTCCTCAAGTTTCGTCGGCCGTGTCAGCGAGGGCGCAAGCAGGCCAAAATAAGCTGCGCACTGGCACCTGGCTCGCATACCTGCTGCCCCCGTATGCGAGCCGGATCGTCGGCTCTTCAACCAACACCGGGCTGATTGGGCTGTTGACAGGCGTGACAGAAGTCCCCGCAAGCGGGACGGCGCCGAGAACACGACGAGGCTCGCGCTGGACGCCCCCCTGTCCTGGGATCACGGCGCAAGGACCGCCAGGTGGGCCTGCCTTGCCAGCACCAACGCACAGCCAATGGAGCGTCGCCCCAGGGAATTTCCGGATCAGCGCCCCCATAACGTGTTGCCAGCACGCGGGCCTTTCCGTCGCATAAGCGAGGCAGAGATTACTGGACCTTGGCAGCCTTGAAGTAACCTTGTAAGGCCGTTGCTGGTGAGCCTTCGCCAGCGATGGACGAAGTGAAACCACCACCCGGAGCCCAGGCCAGTTCGGCCTTGCCGTAGAAGTCGGTCTGCTGGACAGCAACAGGCTTGTTGGTGCCGTGAGCCGATCACCGGTGTCTTGCATCGGTCGGGGCTCAAGCATTTGGCCCGGTCGTGCTGGCGGCAGGTGGGCGGCTCGGGTTGCAGGAGCGACGCAGTGTGCACCGTGCTTGCATGTGCCTGCCTGAGCGGGCCCCCAACCACATCGCATGAGTATGCTGGGTCAAGGCTCCCATTCAATTACGTAGTCGCCGTTGCTTTTTTGGTGCGCAGGCACTGGGATCACTGTGAGGGTGTCCCAGGTGGCCTCCCGCTACTGCGGCCAGTCAGGCCTCCAGCGCGCCTGCCTGGCAGTTCCAAGGGTGAACGGGCGCCTGCATTAGGCATTGGCGACGCACCAGCGCTGCAGCCTCGGGACCAACAGCGACTCTCACGGCTGGTACAGCGCTCCATCACTGCTTGCATGACCCCGCCATTTTGACCGTTTCACCCCTGTCTAACATGCCAAACCCACCCGCCAACCCGGTGAGTCGCAGGCTCGCAAACGCGACGGCTGGGTCGAGCGGCGGCTCGAACGCCAGCAGCTCGGCGGCGGGTCGGCAGCTACCTGTCGGGCGTCGCCACCTTCCGGGGGCAGGACGCGTCGCTGCGGCTGCTGGCGGCCAGCGGAAGCGCGCGGCCGCCGCCGCGGAGTCTGCGGCCAGCGTGCTGGTCGAGGGCAGCGTCTTCCACGAGAGCTATGATGTCAGGTGTGCGAAGCTTGAAGTTTTGCGCGCTGCATTGCTTGAGCTGCTGCTGTAGTGTCGTGGTCTTTTGTTAAGGAGCAGTACCGGGTTACGTTTGTGGAGTACCTCAACACCGTCCGGATCGGGCACGCCTGCAAGCTCCTGGCCGAAAACGACCGCAACGTGGTGGAGGTAGCCTACAATGCGGCTCAACAACCTGGCAATTGGCACGTCTAAGGACATGCCAGGTGGCAGTCGGTCTGCCGAGCTGCAGCTGAGGGTAGTCCACGCAGATGGGGTGTCGCTCTCGCCAATTGCATTGGCTGCTGCGACCGGGACGCCGCCTTTAGCAGCGCCATCAGGTGATGCAAGGGGCCAAATCATCTTTCGATGCTTTTTTGGCCCCCTGCAGGAAAATCAGCCCTCGTCGTCCTCATCGTCGCCGGTCGCGACGCCCAGATCGTCGTCGCCGCCCAGGTCGACATCATTGTCCGGCGGCAACGTCGCCCTGGCGACACCGCATCGGCTTCCGCGTCGCCGGCGACGCCTCAACCGCGGCTATACGCGCACGCCTTCCTCAACACACGGATCGACGATCGCGACCTTTATTCGGTGCGCGGTTCGCTACGCTGGGAACCGAGCGACGACACCACCATCGACCTGATGGCGTCCTATTTCCGTGAAAACGACCAGCGCACCCGCATCCAGAAGCAGCTTTGCCTCGTGGTTGGCCTGGGACTTCGGGGTGCTCAGCATGCGGGGCGTGGAGACGCACGTGCTGATGAGGCGACCTGGTCGTGGCAGGTGCGGCGGGCCGGCACGCAACGGCCGGTTGCAGGGCAGGATGCGACGCGTGGCGTATGGCTGACGTCCCGGGGGGTGTCTCGTCACTGCTCCTCGCCGGGCAGACTTGCTAACCTGCCACCCAGCGGCCAGGTTCTGGACCCGGCTCCAGGGCTACCCGT
>NNCB01000401.1:0-18287 GCA_002317545.1 Scenedesmus quadricauda | reverse complement strand
GCAGCGACGAGCTGGTGATCGAAGCGAAGCAGCGCGAGGAAACGCGGGTCAAGCGCATCGAAACGACCGTGGCGCAGGTCGCCGAGGGCTGGCCGGCAACTGATGGCATCAGCTTCGTCGATGGCGTCTTCGGCCAAATGCAGGTCGGAAGCGATCTTCTTTGCTGCAGAAACTCGTTCGTTAGCGTCTTCTTCTTCCCTTGAACAAAGACACACACTCCACTCGCACACACACACACATCACACACACGCACACGAACACAGGTTTGACTCGATCCGAGTGCAAACGGCTCCTGCTGCTTAAACCACTATTTATAAAAAAACAGGAAGGCTTAGAGTACCTTCCTGGGGGTGAAGTTCGGGGCATGACTCGTCGTTAAAGGCTCATGCCCCCGTCGACGTAGATGGTCTGGCCGGTGAGGTACCGACCGGCGTCGGAGCAGAGGACCAGCGGCCGCCCGCTCCCCTGCGCGGCGAAGCGGCCGTCTTGTGGGTTGCCAACTTGCATTGTGGGCGCGCGTGGGGCGGGTCGTCGTGGCCTGTTCGTGGGTGGTGGGCAGCTGCTGCCTTTTGTGGCGTGGGCGTCTGGTTGAGCATGCCGCGGCCGGCGCAAGCTCTCCTCACCTGCTGCGCCATGAACCGGGACCCTCTGTGCTCGCAGCAAGGCGTACATCTCACCCGAGAAGTTCTTTGAGAATGTGGACGCCATTGTGTCAAAAGGGAACGAGCAGGGCATCAGGCACTGGCTGCTCATCACGCCGCCGCCCGGGTGGAGACGCCCGGCAAGCCGGTGGGTCGGCGCGCGGTGACAGACAGACGCCGCTTGCGTGCGGGGTCTTTTGGCCGTCCTGCGCTCGTACACCGGGCAGCCTGCCCTTGAGGTCTCGCCGGCTCCTGTTCCAATGCGCCGTGCATCCAGCAACATGCGCACCGCGCTGATTCCCGTCCCGCTAATTCGTTGTACAGTACCTTGCTGGACGTTCTGGCCCAATCGAAAATGCCTTCCGCACCGTCCGCCCGCAGCCTGGGATCACCAGTTGGAGGTGGACCGCTGCAGGCGCTGGGCAGGAAGCACAACGTCCGGTGCTGGACATCTCCAGCGACCTGGCAGCGCGTGCCGGACTGGCAGACCAGGTTCATCAACCCAGACAAGCTGTACCTTGGGCGTAAGTCGATGGACAATCATGAATGGCGAAATCCTGTCCGGTCGGCGCTAGTCGGGCGTTGCGTCCGAAGCGCGGGAGACCGGAAGTATCCCTTGCGCCGCCGCCGGCGCACTGCCCGCTATCGCCGCGAGTGCCAAAATCCATCTGCGCATCGATACCCCCACCCTGATCGACCCGGCGGTCATGGTGGCAGACGACGAGCTGATCAATGATCGACCTCAGCACGTTCATGGAGTGTGTCGATCGCGTATCGTGTGTGTGTGTGTGTGTGTGTGTGTGTGCATGCGCATAGGCGTGCGCGAGCGTATGCTCACAACAGAGGGGATAAATGAGATACTATGGAAGGGCTGAATGAATTCGTAAATAAAAACGGTTTAGATTTACTGATCGTAATTCCTAAAGAACGAAGTATTTTTGGCACGCATTTTTCACAAAAGCGTTACGAAACAAATGGTGTTGCATCCCGGGGCGCCTGTGATGATATTACACTAATGAGATCAACTATTTAGACGACCACCCTGCCCATCTGCATCATGACACTTGCTCGTCCTGTTCATCACAACTGCAAATGCAATATTGCATATGTGCAACCTTCCAAACAGGCCCAGGTATCCCCGATGGCTGTGAAGATGCCATTCTTCCTGATATTTTCAATTTCCTTACCTGTTGTTATCATGTTCAGCTTACGTGTTAGCCAGGCGTTAAAGTCGGATCACATTTAGCTAACATACTCGCGGGATCATAAGCATTAATTGTTTGCCTGCCTGGGGGGCGCAGGAATTCAACCGTTTCTTTATGGTGAAAGAATGCATCGGTGCGTGTTTGTTGCCCAGCCTTTGGTGGGTTGGGTGTGGCTGTTTGCAATCAAGGCGTAGGGTAGCAATTGGTCTGAAATGTCAACGCGCCTGCTTACAGATGCAGAAAGCACAGTAACGCATCGGTAAGGGTGATCATACTGATCGTGAGATGACGGCAATGGCACGCAGAGCTTGGTCGCGCTTGCAAATGCTGCCGGCATGCCTACGCACATGCACACCAGCACCATGCCAGGCAAGCCGGCGCGCGGCAAATTAAACAACACAAAGCCAGCAGTAGTGGCTCAGCCAGACCGAGAATTCTGCCATCACGGCATGTGGACGATGCTGTGCTGCTCCCGGCACAACCTCAACGGCCTGGTCGCATCGAGCTTACAGGCGTTGCCTACCAGTAAACCGGAGTACCCGATAAAAATATTGGTCAATATTGCAGCGACGGTCAGGAAATGCAGTGCCCGTGCACTGTTGTAAGCCACTTCATCTTCGCCGCATCCCAGGGGGCTGGCGGGTCCTGCGCGCGCATCGACCGCACTAGGCCCCAGTGCCCTTCTTGCGCTGCCTCCCAGAGGCGTCATTCCGGGGCACCCATGTGCCCTGAGCAGCTCGATGTCGTCACGGCAGCCCTTCAAGCGGCTTGCGACAATGTCGCCTATATCCGCTTCGCCAGCGTCTATCGCGACTTCACCGAAGCCCCCCAAGTTGTAGGTAGAGACCAGTCCATGCGTCACTTGGCTGTCGCAAAGGGCGCCGTCGTCTCGGCCCATCGCAGCCACCCGCAGGCATCTGGACGAATACGCGGGTGGAGCTATTGGGCGAAGCGCGAAGCGCCTTGGGGGGGCTTTCGTTTTGAAACGGATGGGAACTGGCAGCGCATCGATCACGCTGGTCAGCCGATGTCTGCCTGGCAGCGGGATCCGGTACCCGGCCTTCGGACAAGAGGGCAGGATGGCTGGGAGATTGGCGGGAGCGAATTGCGCCGGGCGCGCGATTTCGAACGGCATGATCGGCGGAAAATTGCTCGTGGTGCCCGAGGGTGGATCGCTTTACACGATGGACGTCTCGCTGATCCAAGACGGCAATTCGACCGTCGAGCACAATATCCCGCTGCATATCTTCTACCAGGATCTGGTGCAGCTGTGGGGACAGACGCAGGTCGATTATCCCCACGCTGGTAGTGGCAATGTCGGCCGCCTTCAGGCGCCATAGCAGCGTGGTTCCCCAGCGGGCAACCATTGTCATACGCATACACAAGCGCAGACATGCCGCTCCCCTCTGCTGCAGCGTCGGTCGTGTCGCCGTCTCACGGCACCCCGTGCTTGCGCAGCAGCGCGAGCATAGCGACGTCGTTGCGCCTCGCCGCCACCTCGCAGCACGTCGGGCCGCGGGCCCAACGTGCAGCGCCTGGGCATCAACAGCCACTGCACCATTGCTGCATCCCCGCCTGGCCGCAGGCAAGCCAGTGTGCTTGATCCAGGGGAACGGCGCCGGTCTGCAGGGATGGTCCGCGCCTTTGCTGCTGCCTGCACCATGGCCGCTGTTGCTGATGCCGCCGCCTTTGCTGCCGCCCTTGTCGCAGCAGTGCCGGAACAAGACTTGCAGGCACTCAAGGCTGCCCTTCTTACTGTTTCCAACCGCCTCCATGGCCGCCCGCACGCCTGCCGGGGCACCATCCGCAAGCGCCCGATCGCAGCACCCGGGTCTCCGCTTCGCAATTCGCGAAGGTGGCCGTACGGTCGGCGCAGGGGTTGTGGCGACGATCACAAAGTAATATAGGGCCGCGAGCCGCGCGATTCGCAACGATTCGCGCGGCTCGTAGCTTAAAGGTTTTTGATGGCCGATCCGGCTTCCCTGCGGAAGTCGGAGCAGGCCATTTCGGCTGCTTCGCGCATCTGGACGCGCGAGGCCGGGCAGCCGGCGTCCAGCAGCATGCGCAGTGCGCCAAGCGCGCCGCCGGCCGCATCGGCGGCGGCGGCTAGTGCGTCGCGCCCGCAGAGGCGGTTGGCTTGTGCCCAGCGCAGCGCCGCGGTGTCGTCGTGGCACGCGGCAGCTGCTAGGTATGTACTCTGCATGCGCGCCACCTCAAGGCCGCGCCCGCGTGTCCGTAAGCGCGAGATAGCTGGCAGCCGCTCCCGCGCATGCCAAAGCGGTCAAACCTGTCAGCTGTGCGGACCCGTTGATCTTGGTTGGTGCCTGCCACGCGCGGCTGGTCGGCGGCCCAGGCGCGCCAGTACCGGCTGAGGCGGGGAATGGTGATGTGCATCAGACTGAGGGGCAGCGCCGCAAAAATTAGCTGCAGCGCTGTTGTGTCCTGCAGCCGAATGAAGCGTGCAGCGCAGGCACGACAGGGGCGCTGTCGGGCGGTGCTGGAAGCTGGACGGCTGTGTCGTGATTTCGGACGGCTAGACGGATCCTGTTCACCCTTATCATCGCTCCGAGTTTTCTGGCCAAGGCATGCCAAGGCGGGCACGTTCCGGCGAATGGGCGTACTGCTTTCTACAGGCGACTTTTGATCAGAGTGGCCAAACGACATAAGCGATTTGAAGATATCAGGAGGAAGCTACTTCCATGCTTTGCGACACCGGATCTGCACAGTAGCACCATTTGTGCCGCTTTGGCAGCCTCTCTTCAAGTAGGCGGCACGATTACTGTCGTACGGTGACTTCCATGCCGTAAACCACCAGCTATGGGCATGCCGCGTGTCAGCCAACCTCGCTTGCATGCAACAGCGTCTCGTCCTTGCGCTGAGCTGCTCAGCTCTCCTGCGGGTTGAGGCACCGCACGTGAAGTCCAAGCGCGCTGCGCGCGGACACACTCACCTACACACTGCCGCAGTTTCACGGCCTCACAACAACTACCAGAACAACATCATGACCGACTACGCACCCACGCACCAACATGACCTTTCCATCTCGGGGGGTCTCGGACTGAGTCGAGGTACTTTGTGTCGTTGGGGCATTTCCAGATGGGCAACGGCCCAGCGGAGTACATTCGCTTCACCAACGGCATCTAGAGTTAAAGCTGGTTTCCAGCGGCTACAAACAGGAACCTTAACGCCCAATAAAGAAGCCGACATTATGCAGCGACTGCGGGTAAGCTGATCTGGATAAGTGATGGCAAAACTCTGCAAAGACTCTATGTTTAGAGTTGAATGCCTTTACTGTACCGGCAAGAGTGTGCCGTGGCCCATGGTCCATGGCAAGGGCTAGTGCCCATCATCTTTCTGCTCGTCGCAGCTGATGCCGCAGAAAATGACGCATGTTGCACACATGCAGCATGCACGCGCAGCCCCAGCTCGGGTTCCACGGCCCGCTGCAGCCAGCAATGCGTGCAAGCACAATTGTCCCGGACCAGTCCTCAACCACATACAGGGAGCACGCAAACCAGTCTGAATTTATGCCCACAGTGCGTTTACATCGCAGTTTGCCTCGCGCAACCCCAATATTCTCCTCAACGGTGCCATTGCCGGTACGGCCATTGCCGCCCAGCGGTCTTTTTACAGTACCTTCCCCGACCACTACCGCAAGCACATCACCATGGCGACTCTTTCCGAGTCCGCATTACCCCGAGATCACCGCGCGCTGGCGGGTCCTGGCGCGCATCCACCGGACCAGGCCCCAGTGCCCTGCTCGCGCTGCCTGGTAGCAGGCGTCATTCCAGGGGACCCATGGGCCCTGAGCAGTTCGATGACGTCACGGCGTCCATGCTGAGCGGGGCCTTGCAGGCTCGCTCGTACATGGGACGCCAGCGTCTACGTCCACTGGAGCCCCTCAAGGTCGCAGGACGACGCGAGCCCCGAGGTCACCCGGCGGTCCAAGGGGAAGCCGTGGGCGTGGAGCCACTGCAAGGCCTCCGCTGCAAGGGTGATGCATGAGAGGGGTCAGCCGGGAGCACGGGCGTGTCAGTTTCAGGTGCTTGAGTTCTGTATCGGTAAGCATGAGGGGGACTCCGACGGAAAAATACCGTCAGCCTAAGGCAGTTCGCCACACATGGGGGGCTGCAATGCAGAGATCCTCCGATCCGCATGCACGTCGGCGACCCGCGTTCGATCGACGGCGCGATCTGGTCGATGGCTCGGATCCGACTGACAAGTTGATGGCACTGGCGGCGGCGCGGCGGACGCGCCACCACATCGTTTGATTGATGCCGCGCGCGTTGGCTGCGTCTGCCGGATGGAAGTCCCTACCTGCTCCGAGCCAGGCGCATACGAGCAATGCTGCCGCCCCATCCGGGCAAATGGGATTTCCTCGAGTAGTTTGTCCTTATTTGGGACCAACGGCGCCCCGCGCGCCAGCGCTTCACTCCAGCATGGCAATATCGACCTGTTAACGGTTCAGAATAAAGACAATGCCTTATTCCGTATGTACTACCATGACATTGCATACGTGAGCGCGGACATGCCGTCCTCCAGCACCTGCTGCTGCAGCGTCGGTCGTGTCGCCGTCCCACGGCACGCTGTGCGCGCGCAGCAGCGCAAGCATAGCGACGTTATCCGCCTCGCCGCCTCCCTGCAGGCGTGCTTGGCTGCGGGCCCCAGGGGCAGTGCCCTGGCTCCAGCGGCCACTGCACCATTGCTGCATCCCCCGTGGCCGCAGCGCGGCCAGTGCCCTGGGCTCAGGGGAAACGGCCCCATCTGCCGGATGGCCTTCGCCTTCGGTGCCTTTGCGACCATCGCCGCTGCTCATGCCGCCGCCTGTCCTGCCGCCATGCCAGCAGGGCCAGAACAAGCTCGCAGGAATCGTGCCCCTCTGGTGTCGCCGGCCGCCTCCATGCCGCCCGCCGCCTGCCGGAGCGCCTTCTGCAAGCGCCTAACGCAGCAGCTCCGAATGCCCACCTCCTGCCGCGAGCTGGCAGCGGTCGCATCATCGAACGCGCCCACGTCTATCCGAGAGGCTGCGGCAGCGGTGGCCGCCACGGGCGGCGCGCGCGCATGCCCAGGCCGTGAATCCACACCACCCCTCTGGCCGCTGCGTGCGCTCTTCGGCCGAGTACCGCGGTCCCTGACTTGCCCGGCGGCCGCAGCCGCGCCTGGAGACTGCGAGGCCGGGCAGCCGGCGTCCAGCAGCATGCGCAGCGCGCCGAGCGCGCCGGCGGCGGCGGCGGCGGCGGCGGCGCCGGCGTCGAACCTGCAGAGGCCCCGGCCTGCACCCAGCGCAGCGCCGCGATGTCGTCGTGGCACGCGGCGTCCGCAGGCATGCTTTGATTGCGGCAGACGTAGAGCAGCAACAGCAGGTGGCGGTCGCCCAGCATGTCGCTGGCAAAACATGCCGGAGCAAGGCAGGCCGAGCCTCGACGCCGATGGCCCCACGGCGTGCGGCTGGCTAGCAGCCCAGGCGCGCCAGACCTGCTGACCCGCATCGCCTATGAGAAGGTCGACCTGGGCAGCTTCGGCGATGCCGATGGCTGGAGCGTGGTCGTGCCCGCAGCGCGCTGCTGCCGGCGCTGGAGGGCTATGCCCTGGCCGTGCCTTCATGTGGCTTGATGCGCCCGCAAACCACATAAATAGGCTGAATTGAATTATTACATAATGGGCAACAAAAAATCCCCTGCCTCTTTTAAAACAGGGAATTTTCAGTAGTTGACGAAACTCGCGAAAGAACGAGCTGTCATTTTGTCGAAGAGCTGACTACGCTCCAGGTGGACGCGGTTGGTCATGGCGCGTCGCTCCACGGCGCAACGAACCCTGCCGGCGCAATGGCGCCGGCACGTAGTCGGTACCGTTGAGCACTTCCGCAGCTTTGATGGCCAGGTTCGTTCTTCTTGAGCTTGCCATAGCTGGCCAGCTCGACCTCGCTGACGAAGTGCCTCATTTTTCTCCTGCTGCCGTCGATGTTCGGCATACGTCAGGTACCGTAATGTTGCTGATGTGTACGCGGGCCCCTTGCACTTCATCGCGCTTGCAGACGGCCTGGACCCTGGGCTGGCCGGCGTTACGCGGAGTCCCTCCTCGTTCTGCGGGGCATGGCGGGCGATGAAGGGGGATCGTTCAGGTGTGTGTGGCAGTGGAGACTGCAACGTAGAGCCGGGGTGCGTGTGCCAGGTCGACAAAAAACCAGCCCCACAATCCGCGCAGTGAGATCGTCGTACCCCCGGCTTCGGAACGCTCGACTGTGCTGATGGTGACCTGCATGGATCGTCCAGCATCAGCTGCCAGGGCCGCTAAAAATTCTCCATTAGATCAGCGAAGTCATCGCTGGTCGGACCGGAGTTTTTCCGGCTCTTCAACTTTCCCTGGCTCATCGGCTCAGCCCGACGCGCCCAGCAGACCCATGAACCATCACGGCGCTCAGATCGGTTGCAAACGCCAGCCCATGCGTCAGCGGCTCACGCCGTAACAAGCGATGATGTGGCTGGGCGACGTGATTGCCGGCACGCGCCAAGGCGATCAAGCGCCGCGCGTTTCTCGCGGTCCTCGACGAGGAGGAAGCGCGGCTACCGAAGGTGAAGGCGTTGATCGACGAGCTGACGAGGCGAGATCGGCTAGCATTTAGCGTTTGGAGCGAAGGCGAGCAATGTCCCAACGAGCTGTGCCTGTAAGCCGTTCTGGACTGCTGTCTTCCCTGCTGATGGTGGCACGGCAACGAACGACAACAGATTTACAGACTTCTGTATTTCCGAGTGCCGAGACACAGGCACAGGTTGCTGTACTGCGGTAAATATGTGTTCAGGCGGTCAAAGCCGCAGAGAAGCATCGACACAATGTACCGGTGTTGCAAGAGCGCGTTAGCATGCAAGCAAGCCCTTTGTGCACAATGCTAACTGGTTTCTGACACCAACGCGGATATCGACACGGTAAGAGACCAGATTGCCAGCCTTACCGGGGTGGATAAAACTACACCACCGACGTAGCAGTCGCCACCTGCCAGGCAGCTGGCTGCCGGGAGGTGACGGAACGGCCTGGCCGTCAACTCCTTGCGTTGAGCGGCAAGTACCTGTGCGGCACACCATGTACCTGGAACCTGGAGCCTGGCCGTGTCTGTTGCAAGGATCATCGCTCGTTCACCGCGACTTCGTCGAATGCTAGCTCATCAAAAGCGAATCGCACCGAATTTACGCCACGACCTTCTCAAGCGGGTAACGCCATAAGCCAGCATACATCAATGGATATAGGTCTCCCGGAGCCATGCAGTCACCGGACGGCACTGCTCAACGGCACAGCCCTCCAGCCCTGCCCGACAGTGCCCCGTCAACGGCGCAAGCTCCAGCTGCATGCGACGAAATTGACACGACAGCGCTGCAGTGGTGTTTGCGGCGCTGCCCCTCAGTCCGATGCATGTCACCTACCCCGCCTCGCCGGTTCTGGCGCGCCTGTGCCGCCGACCAGCCGCGCGTCCACGGGCGATCTGGCGGCGAAGGCTCTGGTGCGCGATCGTTTTGTGCCGCTGTGGCACGCGCGCAAGCGGCTGCCAGCTCTCAACGCTTCATGAAAGACAACGCGTTCCATCAGCTCTATCTCTACCTGGCAGCCGCCGCGTGCCATGACGACATCGCGGCGCTGCGCTGGGTGCAGGCCGAGGGCCTCTGCAGTCGACGCTGCGCAGCCGCCGCGGCCGCGGCCGCCGGCGCGCTCGGCGCGCTGTGCAACTGCTGGACGCCGGCTGCGAGGCTTCACGCGCTCCAGGCGCGGCCGCAGCAGCCGGGCAAGTCGGGGTTCTGCGCGACTTGGCAGAACTGCGCAAAAGGAGGTCTGGGGGTGGTGTGAATTCTCGCTGGGAATGCGCGTGCGCTGCCCGATGGCGGCCACCGAGCTGCGCCGCAATATCGGAGGCAGCAAGGCGCGCCGTACGATGACCGGACTGCCGCCGCATCAGCACGGGATCGTGGACCGGAGCCGGGTTTGCGACCTTCAGCCCTTCGTCGAGATGCAGTTCGCGCGGGCGGCCATAATCGTAGAGGCGATAGGTGCAGTCGACATTCTGTTGGACCTCCACCACCGTGCGAGGGGGGAGCCGCGAAGGCAGCGGCATCCGGAGTAGCAGCCATGGCCGCGGCGGCAGACGAAATCGACGATCCCGAGCGTGGCGCCGTTTCCCCTGGGTCCCCGGGCACTGGCCTTTGCTGCGGAAAGGGGCGACACCGCAATGGTGCAGTGGCTGCTGGATCCCAGGCACTGCACCTTGGGGCCCGCGGCCCGGTGCGCCTGCCATGCGGCGGCGAGGCGCAACGACGTCGCTATGCTCGCGCTGCTGCGCTCTCACGGAGTGCCTTGGGACGGCGACACGACCTCTGTCGCAGCAGCTTCAGGCGGCATGTCTGCGCTCACCTATGCCTATGGCGTCGAACTGCTCGCGTGCGTGAGGACGATTATGATTTCGCGGCGGGCGAGCGCAAATATGACTTGTCTGGAGTAGGCGCTGGCGCGCGGCGCGTCCTTGATCTCGGACAAGCCACTGGACCGACGACATGGCGCTTCCATCCGCATGGGGCTTCAGCATCCCACGTGATCCGCCGGGTCTTTCTCGCTGGGCGTTTCTCGCCCTATGACGGCGGCGCAGCCAACGCCAGCCGCTAACACAAAGGTCCGGCGCGCCCGCCGCGGAAACCCCCGCGCGCCGCCTGCTTTGCAGCACACCACCTGCCCGGCCTCGCGCACCCTTGGCATCGATGTGGCTTGTCCTGGCTGTGCTGCAGATGTGGCGACGCCACGCGTGCTGCGTTACTCGGCCGCCGCGCCTAGCTGGGTGCGTTTTCCCCCGCAGGCGGGGGATGGGCTCTGTGGACCACGTATCGCGCGGCACCCCTCCTTCGAAGGGCGCCTCTGCAACCTGCTTTTGAGCGACTCGCGCTTGACCCATCACACCTTGGTACCGATGCACTGCCCCTGCAGTTGGAGGCCTTGCAGTGGCTCCACGCCCACGGCTGCCCTTTTGACGGCCGGGTGATCAAGGATCTCGCGGTGGCTGCGACCGGAGTGGATGCAATGGGCTTTAGATTTTGCGTCCGGTTGATCACATTCACGCCGTTGAAGCGGGTGGTAGGGCAGCCGTGCGACACGGCGCTGGCCTGGCCGGGTTGCCCCTTGCCGTCGAAAAACGTACCAAAGAGCCGGGGTCTGGTGCGGTGGATGCGGGCGCAGGATCTGCCAGCGCCCTGGGACGCACGGAGATGGTGCGGATCGCACAATGCGCGCGCGTGGGATGTGCGCGGACGCGGCGCGGGCGGAGCTCGATGCCACGCCGCGATTGGCAGCGGCGGCGATGCCCGACACTGGGGCTGCGGCTGTGGCTGCGGCTGCGGCTGCAGCTGCAATTGCGACGTGGCGGATCCTGGCAAGCGGCGATCAGGGCGTGGCAGAGTGCGTCTCGGGCGCAACGGACGCCCGTGTGCACACTGCGGGCGCGCACGCCGGGCCGGCATGCCCGATCCCCATGCCGCGATGCGGGATCTGGCTGCGCACCGAGGACATAGGTCTTGGGTATCTGCTGCAGAGCTTCGCTCTGATCTTCCGGGCTTCGCCTGTTGCTTGCGTCGGCTGCCGTCCCGCTGCAGGTCCGGAGCGGTGCGGCGGCTGCCGCATGTGATTGGACCGCAGCAACCTTCTTGCATCCAATGCGAGATCTCGTCTCAAGGGCCTTGTACCCACGACCACAGGCGCCGTGGTGCCGCTGTGCGAAGCGACCAGGGTTTCCATGCAACGCACCTGCGCCCCAGGCCTGACACCATGCGCTGGACCTGCCCCGCCGGTAGATCGTGGAGGAGGCAGAGGCTGACCCAATTTCGGCGTCGGCTCCGCTGTTTCCTGGTACATTTTTGCTGCGTTGTCTTCTGCATGTTTAGGCGCAGGCCTGAGCACGTCACGCCTCGGCAGCTTCGTTGATCCGGCACACAGCGCGTCCAGCAGGATTCCTGTCGTCACCCTGGCGCGTCGTCTTACTCAGATAACGCTGTTTTGGCCGATCTATTGGACTGCCGTTTACCTGACTTCACCGCGACTGTCAAAACACCTGCCATGGCAACGAGGCGCCTGGTATCATGCTGAGAATGAGCCAGGGTGGTGGTGGTGCGTGGCAGTTGGGACGAGTGGGAAGGGGGGTGTTCGGTCACGCAGATGCCAGCATATCAGGCTGGTTGAGAGAGCGATGCTGCGGCCGTGCCACACGGCTGACACGATGGTGCCAGACGCTGTGCCTCATAGACATCCTGAAAGCGCAGATCCTTGCGACCCAATGCGCGAGCACCACCGCCGTCGCGGCCAGCGCCAATATGGCCAGGACGACCATGAGTTCGACCAAGGTGAAACCACGCTCGCCCGTGTGCCGGGGGCCCAATAAATAGGGACAGTCCCTATTTAACTCCAAGGCTGACGAATGTTCGATCGGCCCGTCCTCAATTAAATAGGGACTGTCCCTGCATTTCTTGGCTGTCGTGCGAATATCCGAGACGCGTCCTGCCCCAACCGTGCTGCTCCCTGCGTGATGGGCTGGATGCGCGCGGTGTATGTGCGCTGCAGATGGGGGCACGGCACAAGCCAAAGGGGAATGGTATCAAAGGAGGGGAGTATAAAACAGGTGAACGTGGCAGGATTGTAAATATTCTGCGACCGGGTGATCCAAACCGCCAGGCCGTTGATCGAGGTGCGCCGGCTGCTGGAGATGCGAATGGATGGCGTGGCATACGAACCAGCCCTTCTTGGTGCGCGCAACTCGGCGGCTTTTTGTGCGGCCAGGTACCCCGCTACCTCCGATACGGGAAGCGCGGCGGGATAGGCCTCGGGCGTGGGACGTACTTCTACCTCGAAGGAAAAGCCGGCCTCCTTCATGAGCTGCTGGCGCCGGGGAGAGTGCGAGGCCAGCACCAACGTGCGGGAAAGGCATGTAGTAGACTGGAGCATACTTGTCTTTAAGAACGAGTAGTTTCCTTGAATTCGAGCGGAAATACAGTAAGGTACTTTACGAGTCTATTGGTAGATCAATCAATTTTATTTTAGCAGGATTGTCCAGCTGTCGGTTTCGACCATGCCATCGCAGACTGTGTAGAACGTTCCAAGACCTCAAAGCAATGTCCTCAGTCGGAGACTGCTAGCCACCAGGCGGCACCGATCAGCCGCAAGCACTCCAGCCCGCCAGACACTTCCCTGTCACGGCCAAGCTCGCTGCGGCGTAGAAACAGAGACGACAGCCTGCCGCTGGGATTGCGGCGTTGCCCCTCAGCCTGATGCACATACCATACCCCGCCTCAGCCGGTACTGGCGCGCCTGGCCGCCGAACAGCCGCGCGTCGTGGGGCGATCTGACGCCGAGGACTTCTGTGTGCCCGACACCGACCTGTTTGTGCCGCTGTGGCACGCCCAGGAGCGGCTGCCAGCTCTCATACGTGTCCGGAAAGACGATGCATTGCGTCATATCAAACCCTACCGGCGGGCGCCGCGTACCACGATGACACAGAGGCGCTGCGCTGGGTGCAGGCCGAGGGCATCTGCAGTTTTGACGAGGACATTGCCGCCGCTGCCGCGGCCGCCGGCGCGCTCGGCGCGCTGCGCCTGCTGCTGGACGCCGGCTGCGAGGCTTGGCGCGCTCCAGGCGCGGCCGCGGCACCGGGCAAGTCGGGGTCCTGCGTTATTTGGCAGAGGAGCGCACGCGGTGGCCGGAGGGGCGGTGTAAGTTCACAGCTGAGGCTTGCACGAGCGCGGCCCACGGCGGCCACCTGGCTGCGCTGCAGTTCCTCAGGCAGCTAGGCACGCCGTGCGACGACAACCGCCGCTGCCGCGGCAAGGCTGGTGAGTTTACGCATCGAGGGACCCTCCCCATGGGCGGGCAAAGGATGGTCCGGCCCGCGATGTTCATGCGCTAGGCGGTCAATGCTTTCACGCCGCTGAACCGTTGTTCCCGCGCGGCGAGGCGAGCCCTGAAATGGAAAAGGCCCGCCATCGCAGCAGCGGCCATTCGGCGGCGCAGTGAAGGCGTCGGCCAGTCCCAGCAGCACGGCGTCATTCCCTCTGGAGCCATGCACTGACCCGCGCTGCGGCCAGCGGGGACACGGCCAAGGTGCAGGGCTGCGGATCCAGGGCGCTGCACCATGGGGCCCGGGCAAGTAGCGCCTGTTGGATGCGGCGAGGCGCGACGACGTCGCCATGCTGGCGCGCCTGCGCACACACAGGGTGCCGTGGGACGGCGACACGACCAACGCTGCAGCCGCAGGTGGCGGCACGTCTGCGCTCGTGTATGCGTATGATAATGGTGCCCGCTGTGGACCTGCGTCTGCGTTTACGCTGCGGAGTTGGGCGACGTTGCTGCTGGAATGGCGCTCTGCCGGGGGGCGTCCTTCACATCGATACAAAAGAAGAGTACGCGACATGCGCATCTATCTGGCCGCCGTCGTCCTGACTGGCACGTTGTTGGCGGGCTGCAGTTCCGATTGGGACGTCCCTGCACGCCGCTAGCAAGCAGAAGGTGCATGCGTGCCCGCCGCCCATGGCGTGCCCGCCATTTTCGGGCCGGAATATCTCATTCCCAATCCCTTCGATCAGCGCCTCATCCTGCGCATCGCGCCGCCGTCGCTCAAGGCGCGCCATGGATTGGGGTGGGCCACGCCGCACCCCTTGCCGACGCCTAGCCACCTTGCTGGAGAAGTGCCGGTCCCTGCGCCCCGGCCCCAACGAAGTGCTGTCAAGCTGGAGAAGACCGCCATCTGCGGCACCGACCTGCACATCTACCTGTGGGACGAGTGGAGCCAGCGCACGAGCTGGGCCTTTAATCACCAGGTGGTTGACGATCGGGTTCGGCGATTCGGCCGCGATGATCCCCGGCTCGGTGATGCCGACGTAGGCGCTCCCAGGATGATCCGCTTGCATCTACGCCGCTTGCAAGGGCCGCCGTGACGCATGGAGCTGCCATCGCCCAGGGTGACGCCGGTGACGAGAGCCGGCTCCGAGGCAGGGAAGAGCGGCCACTGGGGTCGATGCGGTGGATGCGGGCGCGGGACCCGCCGACCCCCTGTGACGCCGCGGGTATCGAGCGGATCGCTGCAATTCCGGGCTGTCGGATGTGGCGGACGCGGCGCGGGCAGAGCGGATGCGATTGGCGGCGGCGGCGCTGGATCGGCTGCGGACGCGGTTGCGGCGATTACCGGACACCGGAAGCTAGAAAGGTTTGGCAGGTGCCGGATTTTGAAGGGAAAACCCGTTGCAAAATCGGGACGTTGGTGCTTGACTACTGCCCATGCGCCTTCGGGGAATCAACATCCAGCAAGTGCTGCTTGGCATCGCCTTGCTGGCGGCCTTGCTCTGGAACCTTTGCGATTCTCCAGGAATGTACATGTGCTAGGTTGTGCGCATCGCCGAGCTTCATTCGGACTCCGCATGCGACTTCTCCAGCAACAGATTGCATCCACTGCGAGATCCGGTTTCAAGGGCACTTGCAGCGATGACCACAGGCGCCGCGGCGCTGCTCCGCGCCGGCTGCACAACGCCTCTATTGCCAGATGGCTGTACCCCGGGAGCGTCACAACATGCGCCGCATCTGGCCCGCTGGATTTAATGGAAGGCAGTGGCTGATCATTGCCCTCGCATTTTCATGCCGTCCGTGTGCGTTGTTTGATGCATGCCGCAGTTTCGTGCGCCAGCCAGTCACGATTCGTCTGCCTCGATGATGTTGATCAAGCTCGTTCAGCAGGCGTGCTGGCACATTTCACACCTAGCCTCACTGCGAAAACACCCAAATGTTGGTCGCCAAATCTCACTGCTGCTTACCCTCCTTAACTGCGACTGTCGATACACCTGCCAAGGCAGCGCGGTGACCGGTGTCGTTCTGTGGGATGAGGGCCAGGGTGCGTGTGGCAGTTTGGACTGAAAGGGGAGGGCGGTTGCCGTGCCCAGGCAGGCTTGAGCAGCACCAGCCCAAACACCATGAGGCTGGTGAAGAACCAGAATGTGTGCCGCATCGCTTTCGGGAAAATAGAGTGTGCATCCTTCTGCCGGACGCTCGAATCAGTCGACAGCACGAGTGCTCGGATCACTTGCGAGCCCCAGGTCCGCGCGCCAGCGGTAGATGTCGTGGCCAGCGCTGATGTGGCTGGGCGACGTGAGCCCTGGCACATGCCACCCGCACGTTGGGGCGCCGCAAGTTCCTCACTTTGCAGTCCGCTACTGGCGCTCAGCGCCTGGCCCGTGCATGAGGGCTGGTGAAATGGCAGGGAAGATGCCGGATACTGTGCATCCGGCGGTTCAGCCTTGACGCGTTCTGCCTCAATACAGATCTTAGGATCCGGGATGGGCAGGTTTATCTGCGCCGCCCCGCCATCGTGACTGTTCTGAACACCATCTTCGCGACCATTGTCGGTGTACACATGTTTCTTATGTGCCTGTAGTGGCGGCTGCGTGGCTGCAGAGCGATCCTGACGGCCACCGCTAGCTTCCTCTACACGGCCGGTCGCTGCGTCTACGCTTCCTCTACTACGGCTGGTCGCTGTACACATCACGCCCTTGTTGCACGCACGATGCAGCCGTCTGTCTTCCAGAGCGCCATGCATCAATAGCAGGCAGCGCAAGGACCAGGTGCAGTCGCTTGCGAAGCCAGGGTGGGCCACCCGTGTGTGGCCGGGCTGTACAGCAGAGGCCGCCACCTGCCACGCAGCTGGCTGCCAGGCGGGCGAGCGGCCGCCACCTGTGCCGCGACGTGTAGCAGACGGGAGCCTACGTTTTGCAACGAGCTCGTTTACCCGCGAGTTCAGCAACTGCTGAGACTCAATTCATCATACTGTACCGGTAGATCTATCAATCGAGGCGAATGCTCAGGCTGATGGTTTCGACCAGGCCATCGCAGACGCTGTAGAACGTTCACAAGCCACCTTAGCGCAATGTCTTCAAATAATCAGGAGCTCATGCAAGCCACCTGGCGGCACTGATCACCGCACAGCCCTCCAGCCGTGCCAGACAGTGCCCCGTCAACGGCGCAAGCTTCAGCGCGCCGTCGTTCGAGCGACAACGCGCGGGCGATGCGGCGCTGCCCCTCAGCCTGATCGCATCACCCTACCCAGTCTCAGCCGGTACTGGCGCGCCTGGGCCGCCAAACAGCCGCGCGTGGGACGATCTCGCCAAGATGGCACCCGTGTGCGCGACCGGTTTGTGCCGCTGTGGCACGCGCGAGAGCGGCTGCCAGCCTCATACGCGACCTGGGTGAGGCGCGTTCAAGCTCGAAGCCTACCTGTCAGCCGCCGCGTGCCACGACGATATCGAGGCGCTGCGCTGGTTGCAGGCCGAGGGCAATGCAGGTTCGACGCTGACCCGTCGCCGCCGCCGCGGCCGCCGGCGCGTTGACCGCTGCGCCTGCTGCTGGACGCCGGCTGCCTGGCCTGGCGCGTTCCATGCACGGCCGCGGCAGCCGGGCATCGGGGCCCTTCGAACAGGCGAGCGACATCTCGGCGAAGGTGATGGAGCTTTACAGCAGCGGCTTGCGCTCGCGCGGCGCGCGGCGGCCACCTGGCTGCGCTGCAGTTTCTCAGGCGGAAAGGCGCGCCATGCGACGACGACATTGCCGCCGCAGCAGCAGAGGGCGGGCATTCGGAGCTCCTGCGCTGGGCGCTTGCGGACGGCGCTCGGGTGGGCAAGGGCGCGGTCATGGGGGCTGCGGGAGACAGCGAGAGGGGCAGCCTTGAGTGCCTGCAGATCTTGTTCCGGCACTGCTGCGACAACGGCGGCAGCAAAGGCGGCGACATGAGCAGCAGCAGTGGCAATGGCGGCGGCAGCAACGGCACGGGCCAGCCCAGCAGCATGGTGCCCTTTCCCTTGGAATCCCGGGCACTCGTCTGCGCTGCGGCCAGGGGGGATGCCGCAATGGTGCAGTGGCTGCTGGAGCCGGGGCGCTGCTGCTGGGTGGCGCAGCAACACGCCTGCTGGCGCGGCGATGCGCAACGACGTCGCCATGCTCGCGCTGCTGCGCGAGCACGGCATGCCGTGGACGACGGCGACACGACCATCGCTGCGGCTCGAGGCGGCGGCATGGCTGCGCTCCGTGCGTGGACATTGGCGCCAGCTGGGGGACGAAGTCTGCCTGGGCGCTGCGGAGGTGGGCGACATTGGCATGCTGGAGTGGGCGCTTGCAAGGGGGGCGCCCTGATCCCAAGCCTGGGCGAGATGTTCGGCTACGCGACCTCGCTGCGTTCGATGTCGCAGGGTCGCGCCACCTTCACGATGGAATTCGACCATTACGAAGAGGCGCCAGCCAACATCGCCGACGCGGTCATCAAGAAGGGCTGATGCCCGGTTTCGCGGCATGCCGGCGGTCCGGCATGCCGCGCAGCATCAATCACGCATTTCGCATCCATATGGGCAAGCGAAGGCAAAGGACGTTCAAGGCACCAAGCCCCACGTGAACC